>VNJO01009973.1:0-29761 GCA_008042535.1 Drosophila tani | reverse complement strand
CTTGTGAACATCTTAAACACTTCGATTTAGCATATTCCTAAACCTATCGTGACATTAAAAGCTTTTTTTGGCTTTGATCAATTAATTGTAAAATAATGAAATATTGCACAGATTAAATTTGATTTATAACGAACAGTATCTTATTAAAATACTATAAAAACTACACTGAACAGTATCATATTAAAATTCAATAGCAGTATTTTATAAGATATGTTAGTGCTTTCCGGGTTAACTAACCTTGACTTTAAATTATTTTATATTTGATGGATTTCGGATTAATTTCATTATAATTTCACGTCTTCGATTGCCCCAAATCTTACCTTCTGCTCAATGAGGGATATGCGCTGGACATTGGTCTTCTGATCGGCCCAGACGGCGAGGAAGTCACTCTTGGACCGCTCGACATAGTCTGTGGAGTGCGCCGCCGCAATGATGTAGATCTGCAGGCACAGCAGGATCAGAAGGCAGATCACATACTACAGGGAAATGGAAAAATATGTAAAAACTATTTGAAGGAAGGGCAGGAGATACTCACGCTCCACACTAAGCCGAGGGAGTCCCGGGCCGAGGCAAAACAGCCCAGAAACGAGGTCAAGACCACAAAGGTGCCCACGAAGATCTGGACAACAATGGCGATGTGCTCGAAGGTGCCCGGCGTGGAGTTGTTTAGCTCATATATCGACAGGGCAATGAGAGTCACGCCAATCAGCTGCCAATGAAAATTGCACTGATTAATGCCTTAAGGGCCTATAAAAAATATCTCTGGCACACACCGAAAGCAGGACATTTAGTATGATGAGAACGCCTTTCAGGAAGGATGTGCGGCAGGCCATGTTGCCAATCGATAATCGCTATAATTAACCACTGCGTTATCCGTGCTCCCGCACCTGTTTTTCCGCTGCGCAGTTGGCCCGATGCGATGTCCAAGGAAAGTTAGTACCCCGATGAGCGCCTATTGCCAGCCCTATTGCCATAAACGTTGACGTGCGACTGAGCGCGACGCTTTCTATTTGAAATTGTGGCGCCCCCCAAAAGCGCCAGTTGGTAGGTTCCGCCACTCGGCACAAATCAACTATTCCACGGCGGTTCTAGATGGTATACTTGAAGAAAAAATCAGGTGAACAATCTCAGAGTATTTGAGCTAACACGCTAACTCGTGCTTCCTCAACGCAACTAATTTTGACACATTTCTATGTGTCGCACATCACAAAGGTGGTTATTACCTCGGTACTTCTTCGCTTTAATTTTCAAGAATACATTTTAAGATTAAAAGGGAGTAGCGTAGTACGCTAAGCGTACCTACATAGCAGAATGCGATAGCAATTCCTATGAATTTTGTGAAATTTAATTGAGGTGGACACATAAATATAATTACTAGAATTTCTTGCATATTAATTAATAATAATATGACCCAAGAACCTTAATTGTTCTCTCAAAAGTGGAATATTAAACATTTAATTGAATTAAAGTACATAGATCTATATCTGTGGCACCTCTTCATAGAACTTTAATCGTTTGAAATAAACTTGTAGGTCATATAAATATGATTGCAATTATTTCCCTGCATATTAATTAATAATAAGATGACCCAAAAATTGTTCTCTAAAAAATTGTTCTCTTAAAAGAGTTCTCTAAAATTGTTCTCAATCACCACTTATAAGTGGTTGTTAGTTCTAGCTGCAAAAACCCTTTTAAATCGCGCCTATTTCTTACATTTTTCTTGGAGTGTACTCGCATTATTATTGTGGCTGCTTTATGAGGTGGGGTCGTCCATTTTTGTGGGGGCTATGATGTCACAGCGGCGAAAGCTCCCTGCGCGTTCGTGGCATTCAGGAACTGGACGGGGTAAAATAATGCAAAGCTTTCATTCACGCTTTCATTCTGCCGTTCACGGCAGAGTATGGGCCGTGACAGGACATCTTTGTGGCATTAATGGGCTGCAGAATTAGTCAACCCATAATTAGGGCAAACATGCCCTACTGTACGCCAAGAGCAACAAGTTGTCTGCGCCCGAGCAGCTTCGGCCTTTCAAAGCTTTCGCTGGGACGATGCGTCGTATGCTTAATAATTCCATCCCGCTAAGCAAACAAACAAACTGACGGGCGGCGAAACATGTGAAAACAAACATGGCGCGCATTTATTATGATAATTATAATGGGTAATTGAACTATATTTATGTACTTTAATTACAGGTAGCTTTAAAGTAGGAGTAAATAATTTATGACTGTCCAATCCTTTGGTTACGAAATGTCGAAGCGAGACAAGTTAGCGAGACCCCAGTTCCGGGTTCCAAGTTCCGTTTGTACTGTGGTGGGATCAGGTCGAGATTCCCGGCGGCCTAGAACTCCATGCGCCGCTGCTTGTTCTTAAAACTGATGGCCAGGAAGACGGCCAGGGCGAAGCAAATTAACTGTCGGTAAATTAAACATTATTTTGTGGTTATAGTTTGAGTACGGCCAGCGGAACCCACCTCGAAGGCCACCAGGACCCAGGACACGATGATGAAGCGCTGCTTGTCACTCTCGTAGAAGCTCTGTAGCTTCTCGACACACCCCTCCACATACAGGTGGTCGGGGGTCTGCTGCAGATCGGCGTAGCAGCTGGGAGGAATCAGCTGGCTGAGGTGCACGTAGTCCTGCGCACTGGTCTGGCCGCAGCACTCGTGCTTCTGCTGCAGGGCGTCCATGTTGTTCGCCTGCCAGGCCAGCTCCACCATCTTCTGACCGCTCTTCACGTCGTACTGGTGCAGAAACAGGCAAGTGCTCACAATCTGCGGAATGGCCAGGATCAGCAGGAAGACGGCGCTCTGTGGATGTACGATAGAGATGTATCTTCCCTGTTTCTCGATTAGAATTTAATACCCCTTACCGTGGCCGTCAGAACCACTGATTCTCGGATGGCTGCAAAGATGCCCAGCAAGGCGAAGAGCAGGATGACCGAGCATGCGATATAGGCAGCTATGACGAATTCCTCGGTCTCCGTGTCCGCATTATAAGCAATCCATCCAATAGCCCCCACAGCCAGAAACTGAAATTAATTACAGTGGACACATGATCACTGAAACTGTTATTTATCTCATAGTAATACCGTAGCTCCCCCTAACTAAATCTATTAGATTAATTTTCTGAAACTATAACTTCCTCTTAAGGCAATAAGAGTAGAGAGAGAGTCGATATATTTAAGTAAGTAGCTTCATTATAGGGACCAGTTTTCACATAAGTATATTTACTATAATATCCGGACACATAAATACATTAAATTCGAGAATATGCTTACAAGCAGTAACAGTGTCAGTCTTTTTGGGAATCCATACAAGTGGTTTGATTGCTTTTTGAGAGAATTTCGACAGTACAAGTACAATACGATCCGGTTGCAATTGCAATTACTAGGGCAATTGCCACTCATTTGTGTGACAATTAACAGCCGCACAAAAGAGTGCATGGAATTATTTATCGTGCTGGGAAGTTCGCCTGACTGAGCTGTGATAATGTACTGAGCACTGAACCCTCCCCTTGGCCTCCCCGTGCGACCCTTCGGGGGATGACGAAGCACCCTTGTTGGTGCCCCAGTTTCGGGCGCCCTCTCTTCCCAGGGGCACCAGGGAATCCATTCGATTCCGCTTATATGGGTCAGAGTGTAAATCCGAGTGCGAATATTGGGCATGACATCATCCTGCGGGAACGGACTTTCAGATTGGGAGCAATTGAAGGCTCTGGCGAGAGAGTTCTTAACGGGTCTGACGGGAACAGGCCAGAACGTAAACACGATTGCCATGGCAACCAGAAAGCCAGACTAGGCCAGAAGGGGGTGGCTGAGGACTATTGGCCAACTCGAGGCCAGGCCGTCTATCTCAGGTGCGCACGAGACAGACAAATGACAGAAATCGCTTAAAATACACACCCGACCACGGAGAATATCCGAGGCGAATGAAAAATTTCAAAACCTACACTATAACTGTATTTTGTGCAGTTGGAAAAAAATAAACAAGTTTTTAGCTGTTATTACAGGAGAATATCTTTTGACTTTGCGCCAGAGATGGGACACCAGAAAAATTATATTCGTTTTAATACATATTGAATCTTTTTGAAAATATAAAATTAGGTAATATCAATCTTTAAAATTCTTATTAAATAAATTGTATTTACCAAATCTTGTAAAAAAGGTACACCTAGCGGTGTTTAAAATGAAGAGCGAATATTTTGCTGAGTGTACGCTCTTTAAGTTTGCACCGTATAGAATATTTCAAAAATAATTTATTTAGAGGCTTTTTTGAAGTGCGTTCGCGTTCGTTCACTTGTGCAGTCGTTCCATATGACATCATGCTAATTTCCTTGCCCGAAATATTTATATACCACATATACGGACCACTCGATGGGGTCGAGGTAATTACTAATCCATATTCGAATTGACTTACCCCTAAAATGGCATTCAGAACGATCGAAGTGATCTTGACGCTGGTGGTGGCGCAGCCCATGTTGGCGGACCTGAAAAACATGTTCCAATTGCATGAGGTACATCCAGTTTCCCAAATGCAAGTCTGCTAACCTTTTGACTTCTCTCGCCGCTCTCAAATAAAGTTTGCCGTTGTTTATTTACGTTCGCGATCTGTGTTTCCTGGCTGGATTGGAATTTACAGCGAAATAAATTTCCTTTAGACGCTCGCTCGGGATATCCGCTCTCGGAACTGAACTTTTCGGGTCTGGCGTGTTCTGCTTTCGGCGGCGAACTGAAAGCGGGAAGCGTTTCTGTCGTTCTGTTTTCCTCGTATCGTTCTGTTTTCTCCACTGCTTCGGCCACAATAAAGGCGAAAGAGCGGGAGAGCGGCAGAGCCGGAGAGTGCACGCACTCTCCACCCGCACCCCTTGGTCGGTGGGAGGAGGGAGGAAGAGAGCGCAGTGCACTTGGGTCAGCGCTCCACGCCATGACGTCACAGTGCTTCTGTTTTTCAACTCGGCGCGGGCTTTAAGTGTGCAGGGGAATATGTAAGATCGAATTGATTAGGCGCCATCAAGCAATTATTCAAATGATTTACAATCAGAAAGCCAGTTGAAAAGAGTTTCTTAGAACAAAAATAAAGTAGTCTTCAGCAAAGATTGGATACTTTAAATTTTTAATTAAAAATCGACTCAATTTAATTTCATACTCATGTACTTTATATCAGAGCTTTGGTAGGTGTATGATATTTTTGTTGGATCCTCTTGCTATTATTTTACACAAAAACACCTCTTAACGAGGTGATGTAAAAGTGACGATGGCACATTCAACTCGAAAAATTTGTGATACCAAATTTTGTGACGATTAATAGTTATTTAAACAAAAATATTTTAAAAATGTTTAATTAGTTTCAAAATCGGCACCTAGCTGAAAAATGTAAACAGGCAAAACACAGGCAGCGTGCCGATTTTGAAACTAATTAAAAAATGTTTGGGATTTTCGCTCCACCGGCCCCAATAGCTCCATTTTTCAAAATTTTTTATTTCGCACTTTCACTCTCATTTCTCCTAAACTAATCCGATTCTAGTATGCAGTTTCAAAGAGGTTTACAATACCTTTCGATCAAGATATAAATGGTTCTGATCGGACTATCGTAGCAGATTTTTTCCTTGCGCACCACAGTCTCGGTGCTCATCGTCACTACGTGGACTGCCGTCCACAGTGATTTCCCAAAAACATGTTTAAGATCAGTTGGTAATTTCTGATAAAACCCGATTTATATACATACATATGTATGTATGTAAGTATATATACATAAATAGTCTTAGAAAAATCGACTCGTCTCGTAATATTTCAGTCAGTTCAGGAATCTTAAAAAAAAAAGAATAAATGAAAATATATTCAGTTTTGTAAGTTTCAACAGTTCTAGAAAATTTAAAATTTCTCAGTGTATGCATATATGGCTCCCCTCGGCTGTTGTTCTGAGCTCTGTTGCTCAGCTCTGTTTCTTCTTCTTATTTAAGACACCATGACGTCAATTTGTCAATAAGTCATTGATTACTCATCCAGTCCTCAATCTGGAGTCACGCTCTCTCTTTCGCTGCCCGTCTTCTCTCTTTTCGGTCTGTTAAGCCATTTTGTTTTCGAGTTTGTTTATCGTTGTTATGTCTGGGGTCGAACATTTCCCTTCACTCCCCTCTCCTTTCTCCGCTCCCCAACCCATCACCACCCCTCCCACACACATATTTATCTACAGTGGACGCTCTAAATAGTGAACAGTCACTCCTTCATCATATTAAGGATTTCTGAAGGAATGTTTATACAAATATTTTGGGAACTAGGATAGTAACCCAATCGTTTCAGTATAGAATCTTGTTGGTTAACTGCATCGAGATATACATGCATATGTACACATGAGTTGATGTGAGGCGTCATTCGGGGCTTAATTATGTTTGGGACTGGCTTTGGTTTTCCTTCTTATGCCCCTTATGCATACAGCAGACCAGCAGTCTGCGCTATTGATTTAAAGAGCTTTCCAATGGTCAACTTCCTCCACTGGAGAGGACGCAGTTAAGACGCAGTTGAATCCCAAGGTCTTTAAGTGGGTCTTAGTAAGAAATGATTTTCACCTTGGGTATACTAAAAGGTACGAAAAGAATTAATTAAATATTTACCAAAGATTATTGCTTTTTAGGTTTATATAAATTTACTGTTGGGAAATTGACCGCCTCTATTTCCAAGTAGAACAAGTAAGAAAGCTACAGTCGACTGTGCTCGACTGTGAGATACCCGGTACCTAAACGTTTGCGCTACATACATTATAATAGTCTACTTCGACACTTCTTAAAATAAATCGCCTGTCGAATTAGCTCCCGACCTAAACAATTTAATGTCATACTTAAATATGAATGATACATTTTATAGGAACACATAAAAACCCGCTCGATCGGCGTCAAAAATTCTATTCTATTCTATTATATCTATTCTTTTGTCATTTCTTCTGCAGTTGGCGCCATTATATCGCACGGCCATGGCTCGAATGCGCCACCTGTCGGCTACAGCTTGGAACAGCAGTGCCTTAGGGCGGTGTTTTAAAATTCTAACCTTATTGCTAATATCTCCCATGTTTATCATCCGATTTTACTGCAATTTTCAGGAAACGTCCGCTCTATTTTATTCATTTATTGTATTTATTAACTTTAACTCGAAAAGAACGAGTATAGCTTGTTTAACGTTTTTTATGATTTTGAGGGCACAAGTGGGCGTGGCCAAATTTTAAAACAAACTTGATCTGTGTGCAACAGATTCCAATGTTGTCACCAAATTTGGTAACTCTAGCTCTTATAGTCTCTGAGATCTGTTGTTTCACACGGACGGACAGACGGACAGACGGACATGGCTAAATCGACTCGGCTGGTGATGCTGATCAAGAATATATATACTTTTTGGGGTCGGAGATGCCTCCTTCTGCCTGTTACATACATTCTCGGTTGGCACAAACTCATAATACCCTTGTACCCTATGGGTACCGGGTATAATAAAGAAGGAATTCTCACCAGAGATGGTTAATCCATTTGTTTGTACTTAAATTTTATTATCAACTCTTTTAAAAAGCTATTCTATTTGGATGCACTGCAAGTAGCTCCGATTGAAATATTTCGAGTGAAGGTACGACTTTGAAAACCAACATTAAGGCATCTTCGGTTGCTTGGCAAGTGAACTTTCCACACTCACAGGCCGGCCGCTGAGTCTGGTGGATGTAAAAGCAAGGTACATTGGTGACGCTGACGAATGAGACAGGTTGGAGTTAGAGAGATTGATTTGCTAGTTGGTAATTTGGGTCTAGTAGTTGTAGCGTCGCCGGCGATTCGTGTAGTGAATGGCCAAGATGATGGCCAGCAGGAGAATGACCAACTATGGAAGAGAGCAGGTGTAATTAGGTAAGTGCTTGCCGAGGGTGGAGTCGAGTAACACTCACGTCGAAGCCGAGCAGACCCCACTCCAGGTAACTCGTGGTGGCGCCCTCGTCCGCAAAGGCTTCCTCGACCTTCTTGAGGCAACCTTGGTTGTAGAGATTCAGGGGATTCACACAGTTGCCCTCCTTGCAACAGCTGCTGGGTACCGTGTTGTTATAGTACTTGATGGGCACATAATCCTGGGGACTATTGAGTCCACAGCAGGCATACTGAAACGGGAACGGGTCAAATGGGTGAATCGAATGGCACTGTCAAATCATGATCAGTCATAATCTATAACTCACCGTCTTCTGAATGAGATCCATGCTGCCAGGACTGGTCTGTTCCTGCTGCCAGTTCTCCTCGACCTTCTGCGCGGCGTACTTCTTGAACACATCGCGGGGATTGAGGACGATGAAGGCCACTATCAGCAGCAGCAACACCAGCAGCAGTGACACATACTGCAGGGCATTTGAAAGCGGTTACTCAGAGCGTTATTTCCCAGATTGCATCCGCAATCCGTAAGATACTAACCGTCCAGAGCATGCGCGGCGATTCCCGAACAGCGCCGCAGCATCCAAACAGCGAGATGACCAGGATTATGCCGCCCAGGACAAGAATTCCAATGGCGTACTCATCGGGCATCCCTCCCCAGCTGAGGCCTCCAAAGATAAGCACGAGAATTCCAAGTATCTGGCACGGTAAAACAGATAGATGCAAAATAATGTGAGTTTAATGAAAACAAACCAATTTGTCGCCCACCAAGTAGATAAGAAAGCCGATATCGGTATTATGTTTAATATTCGGGGCGTTACCGTTTACACGCTTGCAGAATGGATACTTAATTACAGGCAATTCGAAAAATATTTGTTGAACTTTAAAATAGATTCTCAAGTTTATGATTTTAGTAATTTAGTAATTTTCAAGAGCAATTCATGGAACACATATTTCTAACCTATTTTTTGTCAATTTAATTTTAAATATAAGTATTATAGATAGGTTTAAAGTAGTTTGATTCTGTTTAAAGTATTATTGTTATTTTTTTAATTAACTTCTGTGGCTCTGAAGTTACATATATATATATTTGTACAAAGTACCAGTGTAATTCTGTAGTCTAACCCAAATGAAAATCCTAATAAAACGAATCTTCAGTGGCCTTCTGAAGGCCACCGAAAGTTATGATGCCTGTGCGCACAGATTGTTTTGTTTCAACGCCATTGTCACCGCCACTGACTTGACTAATCCGGTTTGCATATTCCGCTCGTATTAGCTTTTTAAGCGGCCAGCTTTAATATCGAAAGCCGCCTGCATGACGCATCTTAGCCGCTCTGGCGAAGCTCTCCTTTGGACGCGAGGAATGCAAAGCAACCGCTGACAATAGACACTGGCGAACCCACACGAACGGCCGCGAAGTGTAGTCAGAGCCCAGCACGCACCGGAGATGATATCATCTTCTGGCCAGGTGGACGTGGAACTGACAGGCGAGAACTGAGCACCTTCAGGCCCCATCGCAATATGCTGGCTACACTGCTCTAGAACTCTAGAAGCGCCATATGCGCCAAATCGAATTCGGTGCTCTACTTACCGCCCATAAGGCATTGCAGAGGAACAGCGAGTACTTAATGGTGCCCGTTGCGCAGCCCATTTTTTCGGTTTTCTGTTAGATTTTCGGCCTCTGGCGAGAATGCAGGCGAGACGCAGTGCAGCACGTGCAACAGTTCGGCGGCGAGCCTTTCAAAATTCGAGTGGATATCGGCGGATAAACAGAATCGGTGCAAGAGTGCGCACTGTTGCGGCTACGGTCACAAGCGAACTGAGCGCCCCGAAACTCTCTGGCCCGGAATCCGATCCGATCCGAGGCGAGCGGGTCCGAAGCTCCGCCACATTTGCCGTCTAGCGGCGCGGCGTTTGTTAGAGCAAACAAAAACCCCACACGCACACACATTAGCATGCCGGCACAGTGGAGCTTCCACGAGTCTCTCCCAGTCAGAAGCGTACCAGTACCAGTGTACCAGGGGTGCCACAGAAATTGCTAGGGACTTGAAATCAGTTGAAAAGATTCTGAAAGTATGTTAAGTTACATTTTAAAGTGCAAAGTTCATTTGTATATTTTTAAGCATCCCAATTTAATTTTATTTAAAATCCAAGCGAAATCGATTTGTAAAAACTTTATTTCCGAACTGAACTTATCTGAAAATAATTATTAACAGGCGCTGAAAGCCTGAATCATTGTTAATGGACAACTTTAAGTTAATTGCATTTCACGACAGTCATCCGATTTTTTCGATTTGAGGAAAATTCGTGGTGGGGAAGTACATCAATACACAGTATGCATAGTACCCACATACACGGCCAGTGGGCAAACACAAAGAGCAAAGTCAAGAGGCAAAGGCAACAACATACTCGCACAAAACCAAAACCAGAGACCAAACTCTATTGCCGTTGTTGTCATTCGGAAGCCAAACAAACGGAAAGCGAAAAGTGGGGGGCCGGGAGCATGGAGCTGGTTATGCCCGACAGAACCGAACAAAAGTTGTGGAGTAAGCTCCGCGGCAGTAAGCCCTGCGTAGCGCCATTCGCCAGATGTTTAGCTGGGGGAGTCTATTCCAATCGCTCCCCCAACCAAGCCATTTACGCGCGATCGTTTTCATGCCCATGGGATTGATTCAACTCGATGGCGTCAGGCAATCGAGATAGAATGACGCCACCGTCAGCAAAACGAGAGATTAGCTCAGTCTCTGGATTGTTAGAGAGAATCGTTGTTAACCCAGCACTTCATTGAAGTCTAGCTTAAATCGCAATCGCTGAGCGTTCCAACCTTATGATGGCTAATGTAACATAGTTGCTCTAAAACAGTGGCGGACAGGCAATACTTTGTTAGAATGGCATTTGAGAATAGAGCTCTTAAAAAAAAGAGTTTGACTAAAACATACAGGTTTAACTCTGAAAAGGACCACAAGAAGAAGCGGTGCAGTCATTGATGCGTTGTGCATACTGTGCGTGTGCCGGTAGAGGCCTGTTCGGGAAATTTTCTGTCTCAGGAGTTAGGGTTGTGGGCACGATTTCATTGTCATTCTCACAATGTTATTACATTATTATTACTTAGTAATTACATATAACTTTTTGGTATCAAGAGACATACCGATTTAATGATATTAAAACAAAGATTTAAATTGGAAATACAATACATGAAACTAATTTTATGTTTATAAATTAGTTTGTAAAATAGAAAATATGGGAAACGTTGTTTAAAAAAAAAATTTGATAAATTGTAAAATGTTTTTTTTTTCAGGCAAAAGTAATCTGAATTTCAGACATATGTATTTAATTTGGAATACAATTAAATCAAACAGACAAGACTATAAGGAATAAGAATGTATATTTAAGGGCCAAAACTGTACAATATTTATAAGACAACATCCTTAGTAATGGTAACGAGTGCGTTGCTTGCGGAAGCGTCCGACCAAATAGAAGGCGGCGATCACCATCAGAGCCTGAAAGAAGGACACTCCGTTTAGAATTCACCGAATACGTTATTATTATTATTTACTCACGGTTATGCCCACTGCGATCCAGTTGGTGTCGTTGCTATAGTTGAAGAGCACTACGAAGCTTTGGGTGGACTTTTTGACACACCCCTCCAGGTAGTGGGGCTTCTGGCTGTTCTCTTCGGGATAGCAGCTCGCAGGAAGCGTGGAGCGTCCGATGGCCACATAGTCGTCGGGACTGTTCCGTCCACAGCACTGGTACTGGAGATTAAAGGGTGTAACAAGGTTAAAAAAACATATTCTAAAGTGTTTAATTAAGGTTTAACATAAGTAATATATTTAAATCTTCTATAAAAGTAAAGTTGGCAACCATTTTCAAACCTCTTACATTATTATTATATTGCAAATAGTGTATACTTTAAGGAGATATGCAATATGTCGAATTAGGTTTATAGTCTCCGTGCTTTTGATGGGTCTAATTTATTTGACAAATGCCTCAATTGGGGGAAAATGTCTGGTCCCTGTCGTGTATTACGTGTCGTGTATTATTACTCATCTTGCCTGGAGATAAACCCAACTCAAAGCGGTGTTCAAAAGAACAAATTGGCCAACGAAATCTATGAGGTGTATTGCAATGTGACCATTGCCGGAAAGGGTTGGACGTTCATCCAGCGAAGGGTTATTGACGATGTAAACTTCTTGCGCAAGTTTTCCTCCTTTGAGGAGGGTTTCGGTGACCTGAATGGTAATTTCTGGATCGGTCTGAAAAATTTGAACAAGATAACGTCAAACGAGCCCGAGGAGCTTTATATCAAGCTGGAGGATTTAAGCAGAGATTTGTTAGATACAGTCGGCTTAGGGCTGGAGAAGTTGATAAATTTTGGCAGAATTCAAAAATTATTTAGGTCAATATAAATAACATTTACCTGCGCATTTTACAAGTAATTCTTACACTTACATATAAATCAGCCGGTCGCTTATATGGTAACTATATGATATACATAGTTGTCCGATATTAATGAAATTAAAAACCTAATTCTGATAATTCTGGTCAAATTTATAATACCTTGCAAGGGTACAGAAATCTTTTTATCAATATCGGACGAATCTATCATATAGTGGCCATAGGGGCATCGATCGGTTTGTTAGTGTTACACTCTGAAAAAATCGTCAAACTAAAGAATTAAGAGCATCAAGAAAAGTAACGACGTACGGTATTTTTTACTCAATTTTGCGCTTACGGAAAAATGTACTTGCATATTGGCATTCAAATGTATGGCCTTTCGGCAGCTTAGTGATTATATTGGTCAATGGTAAATTTTAGATACACCTCCAGAAATGTTTTATCATTTATGAGCAATGCATTGACTATATCTTATGGATGTCATAGCAATGGTTAGATCAAATTTGTAGCTGCAAGGTTGTACGAATCTCGGAGTCCCACAGTTAGCTTCCTATTTTGTTTTATGCTGATTTTATGCTGAATTTTACTGACTATATACGCACCACTTTCTGGAGGAGGTCCATGGCCCCCGGTTCCACCAGCTCCTGATCCCACTGCCTTTGAACTTCCGCGGTGGCGAATTTTTCGATGTATTCCTCGCTGAACTTGAAGCCAAAGATGCCCAGTAGGCTGATTACCAGTTGACCCAGCAGCAAGAAGCCGTACTAAAACATAGAGCAATGTTAACCGTGGAGAACATACTCGCACACCACTTACCGTCGCGGTCATGCACACGCTCTCCTGGCAGATTCCACAGCATCCCAGAATGGAGGAGACGAAGATGATGCCTCCCAGGCCGTACAGGAACACGATGTAGGCGAGGGGGGCCTTCGAGAGGGTGATCGTCGCAATGGCTATCAATGAGAGGCCCAAGAGCTAAGGTCGGAGCAGAGGAGATTAGCTTAGGGCAGCACAATCACCATGCAGAGTCAGTGACTCCAAGCGGGTATTTTTAATGTTTTATTATTACATATACATATTATACCATATAGCTAAAAAACAGATTTTAAAATCGCTGTCAAGTCTCTCAATACAGTTTTAACCAAACAAGTTTATAGGATACAGATAATTTAAATTATATATAAAAAAACATAGATTTTATCAAGGCTCCCATGAAATCACTTAATATTTCTTTCTTTCTTTTATTCTTTTTAAATCACGAATTTTTCTGCTTATGAATAGCATTTAAGTTGTTTATACCTCTACAAAATCCTAAGCTAATTCAATGGAATTTACTTAAGGAACAAGCTTGAAACAAGTTTTGTGAATCAAGATATTCTGTTTAGTCTCTCTTTTCATACTTGTATAAATAAAATGTATAGAAAGGCTGGAGGTTATGCTAAGATCATCAAGTATTTTTCAATTAAACAAAGTGAAATCAAAGATATAAATGTGTAGGGGAAAACCATTGAAGTGCGCCAAATGGTTCTCATTTCTGACAAACGAATAATATCTTTAACGATGGCTGCCAAAACAACTTATCGGTTATATGAAACCTGAATGGAACCCTGCATGTCAAGTCACTCCCGAAGAATATATACACACTTTGATTATTAAATAACATGCAAAAATTTAGAAACAAAATTCGAAAATATATTACTAAACATACCTGTATTATTAATCAGTTAAACTTGCATAAAATATTTTCAACTTACCGCGTAAAGAGTGTTGAGAGTGTTAAGAAAACACTTAACGCAACCGGAAGTACAACCCATTTTTATGCCGAGATTGCTTTGTCCTCAGGCTCTGAAACTAATATTCCTACAACTGGAAGCTATGGGCAGAACGAAGCGGTCAGGTCGGAGTCCAAAATGCGAATGATTTCGGATAGCTAATGACCTCACGCTTCGGCTACCGATCTTCGATCGCTCTTCGCCAATGCTGCCAAGTTCTGCGCGGAGAGGAGAGATGAAACTGCGAGGTTCTCGTTTAACATATGGAAAGTATTTATTCTCTAATGGCAAATTGGCTAATTTGGTTAACTGTTACTAGCAGCATTAAGCTGGGATATCCTCGGCCATCAGTCGTTGATGGGGGTCTCCTCGTCCTTGATCTTGGTTTTGGCATACTTGCGAGCCTTGCCCAAATAGTAGGCAGTGAACAGCCCCATGAACTGCAATTACGGTAAGAAAAAATTAGCTAAATTGATCAATAAATAAATTCTACTATAACTACAAAGGTATATAAAACTTCGCCTCGAAGTTAAAATATTAAAATTTTAAATATTAAATATATTTCTCTTTACCTCGAGGGCAATGATTGCCATGCAGCTGTAGTAGTTGAGCTCCGCCTGCATCCTCAGGTTTCCGGCCGCCTTAGTGGCGCATCCCTCCTCGTAGACGTGCCCCGGCTTGGAGCAGTCGAAGGCGTAGCAGCAGCTGCTGGGCAGGGCGCCTTGCTCCTCCTTCAGATAGTCCTGCGGTCCCTCCAGTCCGCAGCAGCCAAAGAGGCTGTGCACCGGCTGCATTCGGTCATCGCTGTGCGTCTTCTGCTCGAACAGGTGGCGCATGCGCTCCTCAAACCTGCCCATCAGCTGCTCCCGCATCGCCGTGAAGGTGAAGAGATAGGAGCCAAGCGCGGCTATCACGAGGCCACTGCAAATCAGATACTAAAGCATCCCCGGTTAGGACACAGCAATGTCTTGCCTTTCTTGGGTGAACTCACGTATATGGAATACTTGTAGGACACCTTCAAAGCCACGTACATGCCCAGGAATGCGGCTCCGAAGACGGATGCTCCGCACAGGGCGGCTGCATAGCTGCCGTAGACAGAAACAGCCGAGCCCCAGGTGGTCACTCCGCAGGAAAAGAAGAACACATTACAGGTCTGAAAGTTTTTTAAACAAATAATAATGGGGATCATAAGTAGCTATTCCGATTAGTAGAAAAGCTACAGTCGAGTGTGACCGACTGTGAGATACCCGGT
Organism: Drosophila tani; assembly: GCA_008042535.1. Taxonomy (NCBI): domain Eukaryota; kingdom Metazoa; phylum Arthropoda; class Insecta; order Diptera; family Drosophilidae; genus Drosophila; species Drosophila tani. The sequence continues at coordinate 14,456 of VNJO01009973.1, read as the reverse complement.
ACCCAAAACATTGTGGGTGAAATTAAATAGCATAAGAAAATGGAAAAATGGAAAATGGAAAATGTTGACAAATGAAAACCAATGTTGCTAGAAACATATTGATCAACACCAGAAAAAGACAAATGTTGCTAGGAACATGTTGAGCAACACTTAAAAGAGACAAATGTTGCTAGGAACATGTTGAGCAGCCGCATTGATGCTGTCAACACAGAAGAAGAAGCATACACAGGAATTTTATTGTCTAATAACTTCCATGTTTATCATCCGATTTTACCCAAATTTTTTTGAGGACGTCCGCACAAATTAATTTCATAACTATTTACCTGAAACCGAAATTTCGAGGGCGGAACCGGGCGGGGCCAAATTTGGAAACAAACTTTATCTGCATGCAACAGATTAGAATATTGTCTCCAAATTAGAAATCTCTAGCTCTTATTTATAGTTCCTAAGATCTGAAAGACAGACACATGGCAGACAGACGGAACTGACTAAATAAATAAGTCAAGTCAAGATATTATCAATTTTAATACTTTTTACTTAAACCCTGTGCATGTTTAAAAAGAGCGAAACTTGGCCTTTAAAAATTTTATATTGTGAGTGTAATGGCATAAACAAATATATTTCTTTAATAGGATTAGCTAACTAAAACGTGCGCTTGCTTAAGCCAACAATCGTATGAACAAAATGTTCGCTTACTAATGGTAATAGTGTGTAAGGTTTATGCATTAACCAAGCTTATTTGTGGGCCAGTTACAATTACTTAAAGTATTAGTCCATCAACTAGTTAATTTATTTCAATGTCAACCTTTTAAGCCCATTGGAAAATGTTCTATTTTACAGACCCAAAATAATAATAATATTACGTTCAAGTTAGCACACCCTTGACATTTGCGGACAATAAACAGTTGTCCAATCTGTATATAAAATATCCAATTATTTGGCATCTCGAATTAAAAATGTTTGAAAGTGAAAAAAATTGTTCAAATAATTATTTTAATTATAGAAAGCCGCGCGGCGCAATTATGTAAATGTTTTGAGCTAATACCTGCTCATGCATAAATATATATGCATATGTATATTAAAGATTGCATCGATTTGTTTATAGTCTTTAGCGGCATTTGGGCAAGAGCAAGTGACTTCCTCTCTTGGCCAAGACAGGCACTTTTGCATATTATTGATTTTTCTGCTCTCTTTCGCAACAACGCACTGTTGTGCAAGAGCCACGGAATGTAGGGAGAGGTCTGGGTCGGGGCTAATGTACACTTACCACAATCAGAATGCAAGTGGCCAGCAGGCCGTACTTCCAGGGCGTTACGGCCAAAGACTTCTCCATGTTGCCACTGGAGAACTGGGGCACTGGTACCTACGAGCTGGGAAGGCAACGAAGTCAGTTTTCGCACATAAATTCCCTCGGCGGTTATGCTTCCTGTGTACTCACGTCCCTGGTGGCCAATTAGGCGGAATCGCGACTCTCGGGAACTCGATTCGCTCGATTTACTCGATTCGCACCAAGCCTACACCAGTGGGTTGGGCATTGTTTACTGGCATTGGTGACTTCGGAGCTCTGAACCCGGCCCACTGAGATTCGGGGACTATGTGGATGCCACTAAAGCTGGCCAGCGACTGAGCCAAAAAGCCAAAAAGAGGTGCCGACGCCACTCGCGGAATATTCACCACAGTCAGAGGTGTTGGAGAACCAACCCATCGCACAGTGGGTCACTTCTTACGAATAACGAAATTGTGAATTGCTTTGGGTTGGCAAAGTGAATAGATGTGACTCTCTAGTAAGTGGTGATTTTACCAGCTACGAACTAGTGTCCAGTACTAAAGGGTTTGTTTATAGAATGGGTCTCCCCTTTAGGAAGCAGATACCCCACTGTGCATCTCAACCAAAACAAACTTTGAACTATCACCAGCGTGACAACTACGCAGGCGCGGTTCAAATCGAAATACAGGGTGTCTTCGTGTACAGATGTTGCTCATTATGATGTTTATTCTGTCGGAATGAAAAGTCGTAAGTGTTTTTTTTAAAGAGTTTGCTGAAACTGTTACTTAAAAGGTAATTCTGTAAAATTTTCTTAATAATTTAAATAGTTTTTCTGAATATGAAATAATAAAATTTATATTTGCCCTGATATCTTAGAACTACACTAAAAAAACCATTTAATACTTCGATCTCAAAAGTAGACCAAGATCGAACATACTGAAAAGAAGATTATTAATTTTGATTTTGAGAACGATTTTTCGAGAATTAGTTTTCTTAATTAAGGAAGAACTCTTCTCGTTTTCAAGTACGATATCTGTACACATATGTATGTATGTACAACTGTTTACATATATAAATACACAGGTCGATAAAAATCGAACTTTGTTCTACCCGGCGAGTAAACTCTATTGATTCTGAAAGATCTTTACAGGTACAATACTAATCCGAAACTGAAAAGTTTCCATCACGTACCAATTTTGAGAAAATCGCGGTCACAGTATCAAGCACTGCTTTGGCACTTTTCAAGGCCCAAAAGCCCCCAAACCTTACATAACCCAAAGCTGGTATTAGGCTTAAAAAGAACTTTGGTCTTTCTACTTCAATATTAAATAATAGGACACAATGGTTGACTTCTGGTTCATTAGTTATAAACTTAATTTTATTACAAATTTCAACTATGTTGTACCTATGTTATGTACTTTACAAATAAATCGCCTTTGATCCAATGATCGATCCTTTGCTTTTTATTTTCTAGAACATCGTCTGAGTTAACTCTTTAGTAATTTATATAATCCATAGATAACCTTTCCTAGTATTTTACCCTTCCTGAGTTTTGTTTTGTATCATACCGCTTGCTTAAGTTATAAAATTAACTGTATATGTTTATTTATAGCTATAATAAAATCTATTGCAGAGGTATAAAATGTACCTTAAAAGTTTGGACTTTAATCAGATCCTTAAGCTTATTATATAATATGCTATAATTGAGCCTGTTAGCTAACCCCACCCACACATGATCCATTCATGCGTTCACTTGAGAACATTTATATATGTAATTGTTCAAAAATTGGGACTAAGCTCTGCTTGAATAAGTTCGAAACCTGGCACAATATTGATATCGAGTCCAACACTTCATCAGTAGGAATCAGATGGCTAACTTGGTAGGAAAGCTATTGGGGCTGTTGCTGTGGCTTCAGTGTATGGTCGAGTTGTATGTAAGTACGTGAGTTAAGGAAACTTTGAGCTCAACTTCAGGGTTCCGCGATGCACAGGGATTACTCGTGAAATTTACGAATGTGACATGCGAGGTGAAGGACATCAGCATTGGAATTGTGGACTACTGTGAAATAAAGACTCTGAGCCCAACCAAAAACATAATCAGAGTGCGGTACAGTTTCGCCAAGCCAATGATGAATAATATTTTGGTAATGTATCATTCTAGATTGATTTCCAGAATCATTTTATTAATTAACAGTCATCTTGACAAATTTTGTCTATCCCAACTATTTTGTAAGTTCCGAATATGATTCTAGTTTACCTTATTTAGGTTTTGACCTTTCCGCCGGCGAATAAAACCCATTGAGTAATGTAGATATGAACATTACTACATTACATTACTAGTCCGCAACTGAAAAATTTCTTTCACGTACCAGTTTTGAGAAATTCAGGTCATAGTATCGTGCACTGCTTCAATTGGCACTTTTCAAGGCTTAATAACCCTAAACCTTACGTAGCCCAAAGCTGGTATTAGGCTTAAAAATAGCGTTGGCCTTTCTACTTCAATATTAAACAAGAATATCCAATGGGGGACATCTCGTTCATTAGTTATAATGCATTATTAGAATCAATGGGTTTTATTTGCCCGCATTTTTTTGTCGACCAGTGTTATTAATAATTATCACAAGATATTATATTGTTTTCCCATCGATAAAAACCAAAATCTACTCCACTGAGCTAAATACCTTTTAATACGGCCTTGCAGTTCTGGACCCAGGTGATGGCAAGAAGCAGTGAAAGTCCCAACGGAGTGACAAATTGGCAGCCCTTTATCCATTCCACTACCATTGACCTGTGCCGGGTTTTCAAGAGCCGATACAACTATGTGGCCAAAATGGCTTTTGAACTCATAGAGGGACACTCGAATCTCAACCATAATTGCCCGTATTTGGTTAGTTTAAAGTACTTTAAGTACTACACGGTTTTCTTACTACGCTCTTATTTCTAAGGAGAAAACCCTTACTATGGATGGCATCACCAATACAGAGGTTTCCACTAGGCTGCGTGGAATCCCAATGGCTAAGGGAGTCTACTCCCTGTACACCAAGTGGATTAAAGAACAGAAAACGCAAGTTCAGACCAACTTCTACTTTGAGGTTTTGAGTTATTAATAACGAAAATAATCAAATTTTCGTATTCATTCGGTTCCAAAAGTTCTTTCTGTTACCTGGATTACTTTTTTGGTTAATGTAAAACATACATAATATATTTTTATTGTCATTAATAGTCCCATAGAGAAACAAATTATATTCAGAAGTTAAATTATGTTTCAAAACAATTCTGACTCAAATGTTGAAAATATCTTTGTCAATTTTAAAAATTTGTAAAGAATTTAACTGTACACAATTCTTAACTACAATAAAGGGTAACCTAAAGAAAAATTATGTTGATAATCTTTTTTATTCTTATCTTACAAACCCTCTTTCCTGTTCGTGATCAGATATGCTAACAGCACTAATGGGTGTTGCTCAACTTGTTTTTTGTCCATAAGTATTTTCCCAGAAACATCATATCATAAAGCTACCATAGAAACGATCCGAAAATTAACAACCAAAAACTTTATGGGCAAATAATAGGGAAATCGTTGCTTTTAATATCACTGTGGACGGCAGTCCACGTAGTGACGATGAGCACCGAGACTGTGGTGCGCAAGGAGACTACTATATACAGCCGTAGAATTGAAAATCTGCTACGATAGTCCGATCAGAACCATTTATATCTTGATGTAATCCTCTTTGAAACTGCATACTAAGATTTTTCAAAAACGGATTAGTTTAGGAGAAATGGGAGCGAAAGCGCAAAATTGAAAATTTTGAAAATTGGAGCTATTGGGGCCGGTGGAGCAAAAATCCCAAAATTAATGTTGTTGTGATCTAGCTTTAAATACGCGTCGAATGACACCTCGATCATCCTGATCCGATACTCCGTTCAAAAGATATTCAATAAACAAGATTTTAACGGCCTTTCCGAAATGAAAACGTTTGTCCTGTTGTTTGTCTGTCTGTCTGTCTGTGGATTTTTTTGTTTTAGAGTCCTGGAACCACTTTTATTTTAATTAACTGCTCGAGCTGAACATTTTTTATTCTACGACTTTTTGGGTTTCCCGCTAGTTTTTCGGGAAAACAGCTAAAAAAGCCAGATTTCCCGCGCCCAAAACTTCTAAACGACTAAAGCTACAGAGTCGTGCTTTATGTCGTTTGAAAGGTATTTTTAAATAATAATAGCTTTGCCTTGACATAATTTATCTAAATATAATATTTAAAAATTTATAATTAAAATTAATTTTTTTTTTAAAGTTTTTTAAGTTTTTTTAAAAATGGCTCTAACGATTTTGATAGTCACTCAAGGCCATATAGCCCTGGAGATGCCTCAACTTTTGGTATATAACACATGTCTGGGAAAATTCGCTTTCTCGAGATATTACTCACTAAAATTAGTAGCAAAGATCCCATATACCTAACCTTTTACACGCACTATACATTCATTTATGTAAAAACTCATGTAGAGTCATATAGAGACGTGCACAATGCAATAAAATTTAAAGCTATCAAAGAAAATGTAATATAATTTAATCTAATTTTTGCTTTTTCCACTAATTTGGCGGGAAAACAGGAAATTTCTCGCGCCCTTAACTTCTGAACGACTAAAGTTACAGAAACGTGCTATATGTCGTTGGAAAAGTATTTTGATATGATAATTACTTTGCCCTGACAAAAATTTTCTGAATATTATAATTAAGAATTTAGAATTAAAATAACTTTTTTTTTAAGACTAAAATTTTTTTTATGTCTTTTACGATTTTTATAGTCACTTCAGGCCGTATAGACCTTGAGATATTTCGGGGTATAACACATATCTCCGAAAATTCGATTTCTCATCAAAATTAGTAGTAATGATCCCATATAGCTAACTTCTTATATGCATTTATTTTTGGTAATTTTGCCCATTTGAGTTTTCAACAAAACCTTATAACAACAATGGAAGACCTATGTATGTACATACATATGTCATTTAAAAAACTTCTGATATCAAATAAAAACACCTCTTAACGAGGTGAGATTAAAGTGACAATGGCACATTCAACTCAAAAAATTTCTGATACCAAATTTTGTGACGATAGTTATTTAAACAAAAATATTTAAAAAGTTTTTAATTAGTTTCAAAATCGGCACTTAGCGGAAAAAATTAAAAAGGCAAAATAGGCAGCGTGCCGATTTTGAAACTAATTAAAAACTTTTTAAATATTTTTGTTTAAATAACTATTAATCGTCACAAAATTTGGTATCAGAAATTTTTTGAGTTGAATGTGCCATCGTCACTTTAATCTCACCTCGTTAAGAGGTGTTTTTATTTGATACATACTTACATACAATTTTCAGAAGGCTACCATAGCGATCGATCTATGTGCCTTAAGCGGCATCTAGGATTTTTTGATGATAGTATTTGCAGCTTGTGGAGACTGCAGAGATGGGATTTGGCTTACGCCGAATAGAGAATGGGCCTAACGACCGCTGTGCAGAACCAATAAATTATATACGGTGGCAGTACACACATCTTTTCAAATGTTTTAAGGTGCCTCACTTGATGGTGTACAGAAACAGGCTCGTAATCAGTAGCTAGTTCATATGTCTCTGAAGAAGTGCGTTTATAACGAGTATCGATAGCAAAGAAGATATGACTACCCCAATGGCGTCCCTATGATTATCAACAACCTCATTTAATGTCCTTAAAGTAGCTGTTTGCAAAGCAGAGGGCTTTCCTGATAGTCTGGGTCGCGAGCACTGAATTCCTGGTATATCCATCTCCTCCACAAGGTAGTTGGCTAGATATTGTTTATCGGCAACTTTTCCCAGCCTGACCTTCATTGTTACCAAAGGGGAAATATAGAATGAAATATAGAATTTCAAATCATATCCTCCAGTGGTTTGAAAAGGTGCCAATATATGACCTCCGCTGTCCGTTGCTAAGGTTATGTCAATAACCTGTTCATGGTTTGTGCTGACGATTTTCGGGTGGTTACCCTTGTTACAGACGTTAAGTTTTGTGGACAAAACAAATTCGAGAAGCACCTCCTCTTCGTTTTTTGTTTTGGCGGTGGGTTTGCATATGCTAGGTTGAGGCTGCGTAGTATAGCCGCGGCGATGTCAATATTGGTGTAACGAGAAGAGATAATGACATTAAGACCACAATTCATGTTCTTGGCTTACCTTGGTTTCTGGGAACATAGTGATGGCAAAGGGATAACAAGCCCACAAACCATATCACTTAGGATCTAGGGTTCCTGAACTAGAGCCACGTCCACCCACTCGTTGGCAATAAACCGCAGTAGGTCGGACGCTAAAACTAATTAAAGGTTGACATATTCTAGGATCCTCCGATTGACGTCGCATCCCTTCTGGGAATGTAACATACGAGTATGTCCTCCCAATCCCAAAATCCCAATCCAAAATTAAGGTGGCCCGAGGTTACTATGGATTCCTTTGAAGTTCCTTTGACTTTTCCGTTTGACTTTTTGGCGTTTGAGTCAGTCAAGGGTGTCTCGAAACCTTGTCCGGAGGGAATGGGCATCGAACACAACCTGGTTAATAGGTTTTTCCTTCCGAGTAGTAAAGTTCTTGATTGAAACTATTCCTTGCGGGTCCTCTGATCAATGATAATAGCTCAAAGCCCGGGCTTGAAGCTCGACTTTGCCAGTATGCCTATCTGGCGGCATCTCTTGCTCTCCGGTGCCCTCCTCCAGTTTTAGGAGTACTACCAGGGAAAAACAAACTTCAGCGGATTTATGCTGTTGTATTGACGGCAAAGAGAGTACCCTTGAAGTACGTACATTCTTAAACATTAAAAACGGCACTCTACCCTCAAAAGGGACTCCGTGGAACGTTAAACACTTTATTTAAGTTAACCTCCATGTGTGTATCAAAAAGAATGTGACAGATACAATAAACTCATTCACATCTTCTTTCAAAAATGTTAGCGAGCGAAGCTAGTTCAAATTAGCCGATTATGATTCAGTCATGCGTTTACTAGGCAATAATTATGATTGAAAATATTTGAATATATGGGCTTGAGCACTGAGTCAATTAGCTCAGCAGCTGTCTAAACTGTATTTCGATTCAATTACATCTTCAGTAGCAACCAAATGAGTCTCTTGGTAGGGAAACTTTTGGTGGTGCTGCTGATCCTCCAGTGTGGGCTAGGATTGCATGTAAGTACGTGAGTCAAGGAATATTCAAAACTAAACTTCAGGATACTGCGACGTCCAGGGGTTATTCATGCGATTCACGAGCGTCACCTGCGAAAGCAAGGACCTCAGTATGGGAACTGTGAAGTACTGTGAAGTGAGGTCTCTAGGAAAGAACAAAAACAGCGTCAGAGCGCGCTACAGGATGCTTAAGCCAGTATTTAACAATATAGAGGTAATGTACATATACAATACCCTATGTATAAGTAAGTCTCTAATATCTTATTGTAGTTTCCCTTGCAGCTGATGACCAGGAGAAGTCACAGTACCAACGGAGCGCCAAATTGGCAGCCCTTCCTGTACGCCGTTAAGATTGACATGTGCCAATACGGGAAGAGCCGTTACAACTACTTGGCCAGGATGGTCTTCGAAATCATAGAGGGACACTCGAATCTCAACCACAGTTGCCCCTATTCGGTTAGTTCTGCCATATGAAAATCGCCAATATTTTATCACTGTGCATGTTCCAGGAGGATAAGTTCATTGCTATTGATGACGTTACTAACGTCGAGGTTTCTAGCAAGCTGCATGGCATTCCTTTGGCTAAAGGGTTCTATTCCTTGTTCTCTAGGTGGTCCTCAGAAAACCAAACGCGTGTTGAATCCAACTTTGTCTTTGAAGTTTTGAGTGTTTGAAATATTTGACCTAACAAGTAAGAAATAAAAAACAAGTTGTTTTGACCCATGCCTAGTTTTAGTTTCTCTCTTAAATCTAAAAACAAATTTAGCAAGTATGTTAGGTATTTCTGATTCAGTGAAGTGAAAAAGTAATTGAACAAGAAGCATTGTACCTTAAAAGCTTTAAACCGGCAACACTCCGTAAAATGAGCAATAACAGAAGGTACCGGTAAGAAAATTGCGAATTCTACCATTAAATTGAATGGATATAACCCTAAAATACAAAAATACAAACTATAAAAGATAACTAATATAAAATCATTATTCCCCCCTTAAAGGGTATACAAACTAAGGCTTCGTAAAGTGAGCTTCCCATTTATTAAAATCACTGCTCATTCAGGAGCATTAATATATAGCAATAATAGCAGAAATTTCTGTAGTTGAAGGGAAGATATGGATTTAGATTTAGATAGATTTCACTCAGTTTCGTTTATACCCTAAAATGGGACTGCTGAAGCAGCCGCAGACTCATGATCCATTCATGCGTTCACTGGTAATTATTTAAATCTGTAATTATATCAATTTGAGACCCAGCTCTGCATGAATAAATTTAACACCTGGCCAATTCAGATTTCGATTCCAAATGGGCAACTTGGTAGAGAAACTGTTGGGGATACTGATGTGCTGTTAGAGTGCGAACTCGCAAATTTTCACTGTTTTCTTAATCTAAATCAAATTCAGCAGCAAGGGTATTCCAAGATTCATAAGCTTTGAATTACCCTGAGTATTAAAGTATTTCGGCTTGCCCAATCATGAGTTTTGGTCTGGCGTTTTTTATATTTGTAGGTTCTTATACATTTAGAGTAATTTAAAGTTCGTGTTATTCTGGTGTAACAAGCTTTTAAGTTATGGCACCAGTCACTAAGCGTATAATATATTTTACATTCAACTTTTAGTCTTATATACTGACATTATAAAATTTTACACACTAAATATACACAAGAAATTTGTAATATTTTTGTAATCTAATTTAGCCGTCTGGAAATTAAAATAAATAAATAAAATCTTCTCCGAATTAGTCGACGATGACTCATTCGGCAATAATTATCGTTGCAATTACTCGAATATTCAATTGTATTCGTTCATCGGCTGGCCAATACTAATGTCGATTCTCTCACTTCAGAGGTGGAAACCAAATGGGAAACTTGGTAAGGAGACTGTTTGGGATATTGCTGTGCCTGCAGTGTGTGGTAGAGTTGCATGTAAGTAGCTGAGTTAACGGAAATGCCAACTGAGCTTCAGGGTCCTGCGGTGTTTAGGGGTTATTCATGCGATTTAACGACGTGACCTGCGAAAGCAAGGACCTCAGCATGGGAGCTGTGGAGTACTGCGAAGTGAAGTCTCTGGGCAAGAACAGAAACAGCGTCAGAATGCGCTACAGTATGCTCCAGCCAGTCTTCAATAATATCGGGGTAATACATGAATAAAATCATTTGGGTTTAACTAATGCCACATCTTATAGTTTCACTTGCAGCTGATGACAAGGAGCAGTCAAAGTACCAACGGAGCTCCAAAGTGGCAGCCTTTCCTGTACGCCTTGAACATTGACATGTGCCGATTCTGGAAGAACCGCTATAACTACCTGGCCAAGCTGGTCTTCGAAACCATAGAGGGACACTCGAATCTAAACCATAGTTGTCCCTATTCGGTTAGTATTGCCAGTTTAAGGTTCGGCATTATTAACAATGCTTTTTCCAGAAGGAAAAATTCGTTGCTATTGATGACGTCACCAACGTGGAAGTTTCCAGCAAACTGCACGCCATTCCATTGGCCAAAGGGTTCTATTCCTTGTTCACCAAGTGGTCTACACAAAATCAAACGCGTGTTGAAATAATCATCTACTTTGAGGTTATGAGTTTATAAAAATAAATTATACGGAAAGTCAATCCCAACTACTACGGATACAATATCCATATAATTTACCAGAGCTTAGAGTTCCGATCACTTGAGTTTAGTTTAAAATCTTATCGTCGGAAAATATTTTAACCAATAACTAGTCTCAATGAGATGTGAGACATGAGCTAGATAAGAAGTAGAAGTAATTAATGAAGAGGAAAAAGCTTAAGTATTTATAAAAAAAAATGGTAAAGGTAATAAAATCATTTTAACTTTACTCTAGCCTTGCGAAAAATGCACAAGAAAATGTTTCAAGGAAAAGGTTTCTGGGAAAACATTCCTCGGACAATGTTGCAATGAAAATATTGCTTGGCAGATGTTGCTAGATACAATCAACGGGTAGTACAAGAGGAAGTATAGTATTTACAGCAATCATTTTTGGGCATTTCTTTTTTGTTGACAAAACAAATTACAAATAATTCAACTAGTTTCTAATTCGACACGCTGGTCTCTAGTTTTAAGGCTAGGTATTTTACAGCTTAGTGTCGAAAACGAAACTAGTTGAATTATTTGTTTTTTATGTTTGTTATCGTTACTATTAATCGTCACAAAATTTTATATCAAAAACTTTTGAAGTTGAAGGTGCCATCGTCACTTTTATCTCACCTCGTTAAGAGGTGTTTTTGTTTGATATTAGCTGAACGCTGGATATCGTCGCAAAAATTGATACCTCGTTAAGAGGTGTTTTTGAGTGATATCAGAAGAAAAGGCATATGTATAAGAAGTTAGCTGTATGGGATCATTGCTACTAATTTTGATAAGAAAGCCAGTTTTCGGAGATATGTGTTGTACCCCAAACGGTGAGCAGCAATCTTAAGGGCTATACGGCCTCAAGTGACTATTAATATCGAACAAAAATTTTGAAAACTTAAAAAAAATATTAATTGAAATTCTAAATTCGTAATTATAATATTTAGAAAAATGTTGTCAAGGCAAAGTAATTATCATATCAAAATACCTTTCCAACGATATATGTATAGCATAATTGTATTGCAGCATAATCTGTAACATTAGTCGTTCAGTTGTTATGGGCGCGAGAAATCGATTTTGTCCTGTTGTTTCGCCACTAAAAACAAAAAGTTTAAAACGTTTTTTCAAATTTCAAATATTTTAAGTTTCGTTTAATGGTTTTAAGGTTTATTGCAATTGTGCACGTCTCTATATGCCTCTACATGTATTTTTACATAAATGTATGTATTGTGCATTTAAAAAGGTTAAGCCTAGACAGTAAAACAGTTCGCAACCCCAAAAAGATTTAATCTTTTCAGTGTGAACTTTTTCTCTATCTCAACCCTTTATCCAGTCCCAACCCTTCAAGTGCAATCCATTCTCTCTCTTTTTGTGATCTTATATACACACAAAACACATACAATTAAGGTGCATACATGAATACCTATTTAACCTTTGGGATACCGCCTCCTTTTTCGGTGGAATGACTTGGAATAATTCACGAACGAAAGAAGTAATTGTGGCTATTAAGAGGCAACCATAAGTGGAAAAGGCCACCATGTGGAAGCTCTAAAGTTAGTCCTCGTTTGGACTCTCATTTTAGCAGCAGAGGAATAGAGCTAGTAATACGCAAAGACTTTTGTCCGGAGTCCTGGTTAAGGGAAGTCTTCGAAAATCCAAAGCCAAAGATGTTCAGCCGATAGACCAGCAGTTCTCGCGACCTTTGCATGGGCTTTGCCTGCCTGGATATGAGCTGCAATTGGATAGGGAACTACTCCAGATCGTGACCACTTCACCGCAGGATTTTCCCCACCAGAAGATCGTGTTCTATGTAGCCAAACTCTTATCGGACTGTTTCAGAATGGACGCTCTACTTGAGAGGAGCTTCCATTTCCGATTCCTGAACATTGTTGGTCTCTGGGCCAGAGATGAGCAGCTATACTTCTACAAATATCCGAGCTTCCGAACGGAGCAACTACCTCTGCAATCGTCACCCATCTCTGATTAGATTTTGTCCAACATGCAGGGTCCTCTAATAATTGTGATGCCCGACCAGTGGACTACCATGTAAAAAAATATCGCAAACTCCGAATACTACCATATTTTTCAGATCTAGTATGCCTTGAAAAAAAAACTCCACTACCATATTTTTCAAATCTAGTATGCCTTGAAAAAAAAGTCCGCTTCTGAAAAAGCTGTCACTGAGACCTGCCTATGGAAAAGACCTCTGACTTCAGTCGTAATACAGAAACTCATCAGAACACACTGTTCGAAGCATAGAAAAAATTGTGAGTGAAAATTCAACAAGAAAAAAAAACGAAAAATTTAATTTATATTTTTTAATTATTCCTTTTTTTTATTTATTTATTTTATTTATATTGTTTGAGAAAATATTACTTTTGCATATCGTTGTTCATTGTAGACCTCAACGTACGAAACTCAATTCAGGTTGGAGTCGTAAATGTGTTCATTTACTTTATTTATTTTTAATTTTTTTTATTTTATTTGTTAATTTTATTTGAGAAAATAATGCTTTCGCATATTACTCTGCATATGGCTCTATACCATTTCGTTGTATATTTCAGCTAAGCAAACTCAATGCAGGTTGGAGTCGTAAATGTGTTCATTTACTTATTTTTTATTTTTTTTATTTTATTTGTTAATTTTATTTGAGAAAATAATGCTTTCGCAGCGAGGAGGCGAAGCGTCTGCTGCGGTTAGGTCAGCAGTGCTCCACGTCCACCGCCACCTCGGTGAATGCCAACTCCAGTCGCCCTCACTTTGTCTTCACGGTGGAAATGATCAAGTGTCCTTGCTCGGGCATTCCCACCCAGAGCTTCTACAAGTTCTGCGATTTGGCGGGCTCCGAGCTAATGAAACAACATTGGGACCGCCGGCCTGCGTCTCAAGGAGGCCAAGGAGGCTTGGGCCGTTGTCTGGGTGCGGCCAGCACGGCTCAGAAGAAGACATACATCAATGTCATACAGTATCGAGACTCGAAGCTGACGATGCTGCTGCAAGCAGAGTTTTTGGGCAAGGAGAACAGTCACGGCCACTCCGGTGGACAAATCCTACGAGAAGAACATGAACGATCTCAACTTCGCGTATATTGGCAAAAATAGTGTTCAAGGAGCCAGTGATCAAGTGAACTGAGCGTTCAAATATATAATAAGCAAAATATAAAATACATAAATAAAATGAATAAACAAATGCTACGGGATGAACATGAATGTTTTCAACTTCGCTCCCATAGCAAAAAAACAATTTTTTTAAGGAGCCCGTGATCAAGGGAACTGAGCGTGCAGAGTAATATGCGAAAGTAATATTTTCTCAAATAAAAATAACAGATAAAATAAAAATAAATAAAGTAAAAGAACACATTTACGACTCCAACCTGAATCGAGTTATCTTCGTTGAAATATACAACGAA
>VNJO01009968.1:0-10733 GCA_008042535.1 Drosophila tani | reverse complement strand
ACTCACTTGGCAGAAAAGCAAAAACAAAATACATGGAAATTATCAAAATAGTATGTTACTATTTTTTTGGGTTGATTTTACATATTTTTTTTCTTTGGTGTGTACTCACTTGGCAGAAAACCAACAACAAAATATATGCAAATTTTTTACATAGTATTCTAACTATTTTTCTAGGTTGATTTTACATAGTTTTTTTTTTTGTGTGTTTCTTCTAATATGTTAACATATTTTTCTGCATTGACCATCCAATCAATAAAGTGCAGCTGGCCTACTCCCTTGGCAGACATACATCCCCACACCATAATGCTGGCTGGGAACTTAACTGTTCTTTTAAGACAGTCTTTATGGTACGCTTCAGTTTTGTTACGGATGACTCTCCTTCGCGCATCACCTACACTTACATCGAATTTAGCATCATCGCTAAATATGATAGTGTTCCATTGCCTTTGTGTCCAGGACATCCGTTCCCGAGACCATTGTAAGCGCTTCTTCTTTTGACGAAGAGTAAGCAATGGTTTTTCCTTGACCTAAGAGTAAGTTAATCTATCTATCACTGTACATATCTTATAAAGCTTATATCCGATTTCACGCAACTTAAGGCGCGTCCACTCA
The DNA here is from genome assembly GCA_008042535.1 of Drosophila tani. Lineage (NCBI taxonomy): Eukaryota > Metazoa > Arthropoda > Insecta > Diptera > Drosophilidae > Drosophila > Drosophila tani. The sequence goes on along the minus strand of VNJO01009968.1, from coordinate 10,121 downwards.
CTCTTAGCACTTTTCCGATTTTATCAGATCACTCAGATGCTATATTTCTTAAATTTTGACGACGATCAGCCTTCACAATTGCCACCAGGGGTCTCTTGTCGCGTGCTGTTATTGCCGATTTTCGGCCTCTATTCGCGATATTATTGTCAGTACTTCCATTTTTCTTAAACTTTTTTATAACTCCTTGAACGGACGACTTAGCTAGATTTAATTGCTTGGCTATTTCACCGAAAGTTTTGCCATTTGTATAATAGTTCAAAACAAAATTTTTTATTTCTTAATAAATCGGCTTTCCACGTGCCATCGTAGCTAAACTATGAATAATTTTCAGCAATCATACATTTCTTGAATTCTGCATTTTAAACGAGTAAATAAGCTTGCCGTACGAATTAATAGTGGTCGGGGCTCGTAATACAAATCGATTGATTATATTGCCTAACAATTTTTGTACCATTCTCCAATCAACAGAAGAGTTGATTGAAAGTGGGTTTCCAAATATTGTTCAAAATTACAGGAATCTTAATTGGTTGAGAGAACGCGCAGTACTGGCACCAAAAAATGTACACGTCAATGAAATCAACTATCAGATTCAAGAAAAATTGCCAGGTGGAGTTACATCATATAAATCTGTTGATAGCGCAATGAATGCAGATGATGCAGTGAATTATCTAATTGAATTTTTGAATTCATTGGAACCACCTGGATGCCAGGTTGGCTCATCAATTATGTTACTGCGGAATTTAAATGCACCAAAATTGTGCAATGGCACAAAATTGGCAGTAAAGAAATTGATACCGAATTTAATTGAAATTACAATATTGACCGGAACACCGAAAGCTGAAATTATGGTCATACCACGTGGTCCACTGATTCCAACAGACGTGCCATTTGAATTTAAGTGTTTGCAATTCCCAGTGCTTCTATCATTTGCCATGTCCATCAACAAGGCGCAAGGAACGCTTCAAATATGCGGATTAAATTTGGGGGAGCCGTGCTTTTCACATGGACAGCTATACGTGGCGTGCTCAAGAGTTGGAACTCCAAATTGTTTGTTTGTGCTCGCTTCAAATGGGCAAACGAAAAATATTGTGTATCCAAATGTTTTGGATTAACATTAAAAATTTGGAAATCATTTCATAAAAAAATCTAGAATATTTCATTTCTTTTTTTGGTTAGTTGCAACGAAGTGCATCGGGGTCCGCTAGTGTTACATAATGTTACATAAAACGAAGCCATCTGGTGGCGAAACGGAGTTCACCGGGTTTGCAAGTATTTATATAAAGAGGAGTATTTTTTATCAACCTGAAACAAAAAAAAACGTTTAACGAGTAAAAAATCAAGAATGGAAGTATTCTTCCGTAAGCCGAATATTATATACTCTTTGAGTCTGCAAGTCGACCATTGAAAATTGATCCATTTTGGCAAAAATGAATGAATTTGTACATTTTTATTACATTTACCTATACAGTTCACATTTTACATGTGGAAATATACGCTTTAATATTGATCTGGCGATCGCTTCTATGGCAGCTATATGATATAGTTGTCCGATCTTAATGAAATGAAAACCGTAATTCTAAAACCGTACGTTGAATAACAGAGGAGTATTAAGTTGTTTCTATTAATTTCATTCCTATGGCAGCTAAAGAATACAGTGGTCCGTTCCGACATATTGCTTGCAAAAGAAGTAAAACTGTGCTGAAAATTTTTGCCCGATAACCTAAAAACTGAGAGACTAATTTTCGTAGAAACCGACACACAGACATACAGAAGGGGGTCGGAGATGCCTCCTTCTCTGAGTTGCAAACTTCTGGTCAAAACTATAATACCGTCGGAAAGGGTACAATACAAAAAAACCATTTTTTTTTGTACAAATTTAAAATTTATTTATTTTGAAGTTTTGAACTTAAATTAAAAACTCAAACCAGTTGCCAGTATCTTAGTACGAGTCCTTAAGTTTTTCAGTGATTACCAGATACCCACGCTCCGAAGCCAATTGGTTCTAAATTAGTTACAGAAAAATGATTGTTTGCTAGGGAAAACTGGGAGTTTGCGTTTGGATAACCATTTCGAGAGAGGTGACCAAGCCTGGCCGCCTCAGATTCTGTTTCTTGAACCTCCACCGCTGTAGCATGTGCAGCAGCGTGAGCCACCGCCGCCTTTGAAGCCGCGAGTGTTCTCTGAATGGCCTCAGAGCGCTGAAGAGCAGCAGCCGCCTGCGACTTTTGTTTGAGTATCACGGCCTGCGTTTGTTTTTCTGTAGCAATTCGTTGCTGATTTAATACATTCTCTTTAGCGGCCTGCAAGTGCCGCTGCGCCACTAGGACGTTAGCTGAGGCCTGTTTGGCCACTGAAATAGCATTTATCACTTCACTAGGTGTAGGTCCAAAGACCTGCGCGTGTCGACTTTTCCAGACGGGCCAATTCTGGCTCCAGGGTGCTTCATTTAAACGTCTTCCATTGTTAATAGAGGCCCATGGATAAGAGTCCTCCAGATCAAGACTTCTCTTCGCAAAAACTTTCGTATTGGAGTCGCAGCCAGCACTCACAGCTAATACCATCAATACCATCAACTGGATAATGTTGAAATTATAATTTTCCATAGCTGATGGAAAGTGCATTTTACGAAGGCAACCAACTTTAAGTGATCCAACGATTGATAGCAGCTCTATTTATACCCAGCCATAAATTTCAGTTCTTATAATTGGGCACGTAACAGTTTTTATATATTTTACCGAAAACGAGAAAAGAGAGCCAACTTCGGGTGTCGAAGTCTTTATACCCTTGCAGTTTGCAATTTGAATAAATAAAATTATGTAGCAGCTAGATGAAAAACAAGTAAAAAAGCTACAGTCTAGTGTGTTCGCCTGTGGGTGAAATTAAAAGGCACTTGGACATGGCTAATTAACTTTGTCTAATTATGCTAAATTTTTGTAGGGTTGACAAATAAAGACAAACGCTGCGTGGAACATGTCGAACAGCACCGACAAAAAGCAACACCCAAAAAAAGGCGAATGTTGCTAGGAACATGTAGAGCAACACCCCTTGGTGCTGACAACGCAAATTTAAAATTAACTTCCAAGTTTATCATCCGAGTTCACACAAGTTTTTAAAGGACGTCCGTTTAAAAGAATATATCTTAAAAAAGTATTTAAAACGACTAAGGAATAAACATAAATGTATACGTTCTGTATCTGAATTGAAAATTGTATTGACAAATAAATGCATACATTCGCCGCATGCAAAATCGCGTGATTTTTTTTAACACAGGCTAAAAGCCTGCAGCCTTTTCAACAAATTAAATTGATATAATTACGAATTCATATTTTATTTGTGAATTTATGATACGATTTTCAAGTATAAGTATACAAAAATCAAGGTGAACCACAAAAGTAAATGTTGAGAAATTATTTATATTTTTATTTATAAACTCCTTAATGATTTAAAACTATTTATTTGAAAATGACTTCAGAGAGATAAGAGAAAGAACGGTTTTTTTATAGGCAATCGCATTGATACACTCAAAACAAAAGAAACCCTAGATATTTTCTAAATTTATAGAGAAATTTTCTTAGATTTATCGAAATTTTCCTTAACTTTAGGGCGAATTTATAAATTAAGAAAATGCATTTATCTGTAAGGTGTGTATACACTTTTAAAGGTATTTAAAGCAACATCTTTGTACAGTGTATGTGTGTGTACACACACTTTTCATTTGTAATGTATTCGCCATATGCAATGCACGTTTTATTATTTTATCGCTTTGACAGAACTGCTAAATTTGATGAATTATTTTTATTTACTCAAATTTCATTAAGGGACTACACTAATTAGCTTACACTCCAAATGCTCCAAGCCTGTTAGTGCGAAATTTTGGTAGAGATAAATAAATAATCATTAGAAAAACACAACTCTTACCCCATTTGCCCCGACCGCGATTCAAACCCTCGACCAACTGGTTGACACGCGCACGCCTTAACCCCAACGCCACTCACCTGCGTACGCGTGACAGGCTTAAGAAGCCATTTGAGGAAACTTTGTTGAAAATCGGATTTAATTACCTTAGTTTTTCAATCGAAGGGATTAAAAAATACAAAAAAATATTTAAGGGGCTTAGGTCAGGTTAGGTTAGGTTAACCCGGACGCCCCTCGCAGGGCCCTGCAATATGGCCAATATGGCCCTTAGTTGTCCGGATGGGTTAGTATGAACCTGGCGATAGTTTAGGAGGTTTCGAAGTCCTTAAGGATCGACGTGTTTTTTGCGAAAGCAAGTACATAGTTTGCCTGGCGTTCTCCTGGATGCATCTTCTAGCGATGCTAATACCGGGGCGCCTAGGTTTCTGATCCTTGCCTTCGCCAGCCCGACGTCTTCCTTTGCAAGATCGTCCGCCACCTTGTTACCATCGATGCTGTGGTGGCTGTACATACAATATAAGAGTCTACTATGAATGATACATTTTATAGGAACACATAAAAACCCGTTTGATCGGCGTCAAAAAATGAATTATGTTATTTTTTGTCATTTCTTGCTCTATTCTTTTGTCATTTTTTCTGCAGTTGGCGCCATTATATCGCACGGCCAAGGCTCGAATGCGCCACCTGTCGGCTACAGCTTGCAACAGCAGTGCCTTAGGGCGGTGTGTTAAAATTCTAACCTTATTGCTTATATCTCCCATGTTTATCATCCGATTTTACTGAAAATTGCAGGAAAGGTCAATTTTATTTGATTTATTTATTGTATCTATTAACTTTAACCCGAAAATAACGAGTATAGCTTATTTAACGGTTTTTTATGATTTTTTAGGGCGCAAGTGGGCGTGGCCAAATTCTAAATCAAACTTGATCTGCGTGCAACAGGATCCAATGTTGTCACCACATTTGGTAACTCTAGCTCTTATAGTCTCTGAGATCTGTTGTTTTACACGGACAGACAGACGGACAGACGGACTGACGGACAGACGGACATGGCTAAATCGACTCGGCTGGTGACGCTGATCAAGAATATATATACTTTATAGGGTCGGAGATTTCTCCTTCTGCCTGTTACATACATTCTCAGTTGGCACTAACTTATAATACCCTTGTACCCTATGGGTACCGGGTATAAAAATTACGTTGCCCTGATTAGGAGTGAAATCGCCCTCCTCTGGTAGATCGACAAATACACAACCTATTAGCGCTCTGAGCTACGGAATTTCTAGATTTTAGAAAACTTCTCTATTTCCTAGAAAATATATATTTCTAAGCTTTTAACATTTTAGAAAAGATTTCTATTATTTAGGGTTATTTACTTTTATTGGTTAGGGTATTAGTTTTAAGGAAATGTATTTCTGAAAAATAATTTCTAAAAATAAAGAAAATTTTTCTAAAGCATAGAAATTTTTGAAGTGAAACTTCTTTAGGCGCGTCATGGATTTTCGGGGACGGAGTAAAACCGAGTCAGGATCGTCACGAAAATCGGCGAGATAGAGCGAGATAGCAAGCTGTAACACCACCGCTCAGCGTTTTGCTTGCAAATAACTGTTACAGATGGGCATGGGCAATTTTGTATCTTGCAACGGTGGATATAAACTAGTGCTGACAGAATTTTAGCGGAAGATAGCTTATTCTAATGAAAAAGTAAAAAAAAACTAACAAAATTAAAAGTATATCGGAAAATGATATTATTTATTATAGGCAATTACTTAATATATTTCCCAGGTGTAGGTTTTAGGCTACAAAGAACCATATCAAATAAAGAAAAAATGATTGTATATAACAAATTGATATTAAATTATGATTTTATTTTAATATATTTATTATATACAATATATATTGTAAATTAATGAAATATCATAAAAAATGATCAAACAAAACCTTATAAATAAGAAAATAACCAAAAACATTAAATTTTAGTTATATTAACATTTTCAAATAAATTTATAACTAACTTAATTTAATGTTCAATGTTTGTCTTTTGTCGCGCTAGGAAGATCAATGAAATAAACAAATAAAATAAAATAATCAAGATTTTCCTTGCTGAACAAAGGATTAGATATTGTTCGTTTTTTTAAACTTTCCCGCTAGAAAAAGCTAATTCCCGCCAAAATGCTGTCAGCGCTGATTCTGAAGTCTTTTACTTTTACCTTTTACCTTTACTGCATTCTGCACATGCCCATGAGTAAAAGCGAGATAGCATGCGATCGCTTGGTGCGTTGCCGCCGGCACGCATCAGTAAAAAGAAGATATACATACACACATTTAATTAAACATTAATTTATATTAATTCATATGAAAAATACAAATATTATATTTAAATAAAGGTTAAAAAAAAAAAAATGGCATCCTCAGACCAGCCAACCGCCGCAGATGCGGCGTTGCACAAATTTATTGCCGTCAGCGATCGCGTTAGCCTCTTTGAAGCCAAGATCAATACTCCTGATCAAGCTCCTCCGTCTCTACATACGTTGCAAGTCCGTCTTCAACAAGTGCGAGCCTTATGGGACAAAGTTGAAAAGGAGTATGAAACGTGCTCTGATCTAATTGCCCAAGAAGGATCCCTCAGCATATTGCCGGTGCTGCAAGCGAAATATGACTACTGCTACTCCGTATACGAGTCATGTGCAGCGAAAATATCGACAGAGCACCGCCTCAAGCCGTGCAAGCTCCATCCCAGCCGCTAATTTCGTCCGGTTGACGGTAACCTCCTTGCGATACGGAAGTTTTCGACGGGGATTATCTTCGATGGCCAACTTTCAGGGACCTGTTTACTGCAGTATAAGTCAATAACCCTAGGCTGACACCGGTCGAGAAGTTGTTTCACCTTATCACCAAAACAAGTGGCGAGGCCAAGGCGATTGTGACCAAATCCCCTCTCACCAATGACGGGTTCGCTATGGCGTGGGAAGCACTTCAAGACCGTTTCCAAAATAAGCGACTCTTAGTCAACAGCCAACTCAAGCTATTGTTTAACTTGAGTTCTATATCCCACGAATCTGGTCTGGCGTTAAAAGAACTTCAGATCATGATTCAAGGGTGTTTGACAGCACTAGCACATTCCTTCGACTCACAATTCTCCAAATTATTACCTTCCACATCACGCTGTGATAAAGCCCGAAAGCACCACCACGAAACATCGCGTGCTATTCAACGCTTCCAGCCCTTCAGCAAATGGAACCAGCTTAAACGATATTCTTCATGCTGGTCCAGTCCTACAATCCGATCTGACGATTCAGATCCTGAAATGGCGGTATTTCCAATACGTTTTCAGTGCAGACATTACCAAAATGTATCGCCAGATATGGGTCGATCCAGAGCATACGCCCTTTCAGAGAATTCTGGTCCGAGACAAGGACGGGGAGATCCGAGATTTCGAGCTTCAAACAGTTACCTTCGGGGTCAACTGCGCACCTTTCCTCGCTATTCGAGTCCCGCAACAGCTGGCAGATGATGTACAAGGGCGATTTCCAAAAGCCAGCCAGATCATTAGACATGATATGTACGTCGATGACGTTCTGACAGGGGTCAACTCCGTACAAGAAGCTCAACTGTCCATCCAAGAGCTGCAGGCAGCTCTAGGCTCCGCCGGTTTCCCTCTAAGGAAGTGGACTGCCAACCAAAGGAGCATCCTAAAGGACATTCCTGCTGAGCACTTCCTCCACAGTGAGTTCCTCGACATCGATGCCGAAAGCACGGCGAAAACGCTCGGTATTCGATGGAGGGCTATCTCCGACGAGTTCTATTTTGTCCCGCCAGAGATAGAACTCGAAACATCTTATACAAAACGCGAAGTTCTTTCTCAAATCGCCAGATTATTTGATCCTGCCGGATGACTAGCGCCTTTTATCATCCGTTCCAAAATCTTTATGCAGGAGATTTGGTTACAAGAGTTGGGCTGGGATGAAAGTATTCCCAGCGAAATTAGTCAGAAGTGGCGAACTTTTCTGCAAGAATATACCGACCTCAACAAGATCAACACCACGGGTTTGGCGATGCGTCTCAAAAAGCATATGGAGCGGCTATTTACGTCACAGCCAAGACCCGAGTCGCTCCGGTCAAAACTGTCTCACTTCCAAGGCTAGAACTCTGCGGTGCCGTGATGTTAACCGAAATGGTGACAGCAATACTTCCAAGTATGCCGACAGCCAGTTCCGAAATTTACTGCTGGACCGATTCCATGATTGTTCTGGCTTGGTTAAAGAAGCCAGCTTGCCACTGGACCACGTTTGTGGCCAATATCTGTCTGTCAAGATCTATCTGTCGATAGTTGGGCACACGTTCGTTCCGAACAGAATTCCGCTGACTTAGCCAGTCGAGCCGTATCTTGGCAGTCAACTTTGGTGGCAAGGACCAGAGTGGCTACACGGACCAAGAAATCTATGGCCAGCGCAAAGCGACGTTCATCCAACAACCGACCTAGAGCAGCGTGCAGTAAAGGTTCATTTTAGTCAAACGCCCTCTGACGATTTTCTAGACCGTTTTTCCAAGCTAGATAAAGCACTGCGCGTCCTGGCGTATATTCTACGGTTCCTAAAGCGCTGCCGCAAGAGCCCGATCCCGGCCGATTCACGTCCCACAAGCGGTGAAATACGCGAGGCGGAAAGAGGAAAGAGGATAAACGTCCCCTGGCAGTTTCTAGTCCTATCCAGAACCTATTTCCTTTTCTGGACCAACATGGCCTATTAAGGTCATGTGGTCGCGTCACTGCCTCCAAAGCTCTACAATACGATGAACGCCATCCCATAATTCTTCCGTACACCTGCAGACTGCCTCGCCTTCTCATAAAATTTTCCCACCAGATCACTCTTCATGGCGGCAACCAATTAGTTGTGCGCCTAATCCGATCCAAGTATTGGATTCCTAAAATCTAGAATCTGATGATAGCTGTGGTGAATTCGTATAAGATCTGCACGATTCACAAGAAGAAACTACAAGCACAGCTCATGGCTGATCTTCCGACAGACCGAGTCTCGTTCTCAAGGGCGTTCACGTACACTGGCATTGATTATGCCGGCCCTTTCGAGATCAAGAATTATACAGGGAGAGCGTGTCTTATTACAAAGGGATATGTTTTTGTGTTTCTCTACGAAGGCATTTGGAACCCACCTCCGATCTCACAACCGAGAAATTCCTCGCAGCCTTTGCTCGTTTTGTAGCTAGGCGCGGGTGTCCGCAGCGGGTCCATTCGGATAATGGCAAAACCATTGTGGGTGCAGCAACTCTGCTTTCTCGAGACTTCTTACAAGCCATGAAGGAGTCCGTGACTGATGCATGTAGCCATCAGCGACTAATGTGGCGGTTTATCCCCCCAGGTGCTCCGCATATGGGAGGCCTGTGATAAGCGGGTGTTAAAAGTTTCAAAACGCTTTTCTATAAGTCCACCGCTTCCCGCAAATACACGTTCGAAGAACTGGCCACACTTCTGGCAAAGATTGAAGCTTGCCTTAATTCCAGGCCGCTTTCCCCGATGTCCGAAGATCCAACGGACTTGCTCGCACTCACGCCAGGCCATTTTCTTATTGGCGGGCCGTTGCTTTCCACGGCTGAGCCCGAAATAAAAGGCGAGGCCAAGTCGATTAAAAATCAATGGAAACACTTGAAGGCTCAACATCAACAGTTTAGTGCACGATGGAAAGAAGAGTATCTTCAGGAATTCCACAAGCGCAACAAATGGCTATTCCCAACTAAAAATCTTCAGATCGACGATATGGTGGTCGTCAAGGAAGAGAATCTGCCATCGAACGACTGGCGGCTCGGCAGAATTGTATCTGTGTTCCCAGAAGCCGATAGCCGAGTTCGAGTTGTCGAAATCCGTACGTATCGCGGGACAATCAAACGTCCAGTTCATAAAGTGATCCTCCTTCCTACCGAGGATTCCTACGGTTCCAAGGAGTAATTTTATATTCGTTTCCCAGCTTCTACTAAGTCATTTGTATCCTCTCTTATTCCCGCAGATTAATTCCTACTTAATATGGTTCCTCGGCCACGTTCTGCCCGAGCTCTGGAAAGCAGACGTTCCCGAGGTACGAATTCCTACCGCTGTCGAGTCTGCCGGGGAATCCATCCTCTTCGGAAATGCAAGCGGTTTCTGAGGCTGAGTTCCGAGAAGCGTCTCCGAGCAGTGCTGATAAACAAGTACTGCT
>VNJO01009967.1:0-14178 GCA_008042535.1 Drosophila tani | reverse complement strand
GAACCATTTTAGTAATGTTGAAAAAACATCGAATTTTGTAAATTTTACATTTTACATGTAGAATTTTACATTTTCATATAAATGGACCGATCGATTCTATGGCAGCTATATGATATAGTGGACCGATCTTAATGAAATTAAAACCGTAATTCTAGAACCTTAAAAAACTGCTATGTCTTAAAATTTATAGAAATTCGTTGAAAAACAGAGAAGTAAATTTTTTTTTTACATTAATTTCGCCATCATTCCTATGGCAGCTATAGGATATAGTAGTCCGATTTCGGTCGTTCCGACATATATACTGCGTGCTAAAGAAATAAGACTATGCTGAAAATTTCAGCTCGATAGCTCAAAAACTGAGAGACTAGTTCGCGTAGAAACCGACAGACGGACAGACGGACAGACGGACAGACGGACAGACGGACAGACAGACGGACATGGCTAGATCGACTCGGCTGGTGATGCTGATCAAGAATATATATACTTTATGGGGTCGGAGATGCCTCCTTCACTGCGTTGCAAACATCTGGTCAAAATTATAATACCCTCTGCAAGGGTATAATGAAAAGAGAATCTGAAATAAAAATTTTAGAAATATATCTTATTGGATTTTGCGGGATTTGAATTCAGACCTTTCTTGCATAAAAAAGTTTGCCCAGCGCTGAGACCTCTAGGCTATGCATGGGAGCTAATTTCAGCGGCGATTTATTTTAAGAAGTATCGAAGTAGTATCATATAGTATGTATTTTGAAATTGCATTTTAATGTAAAGCACAATAGTTTAGGTACCGGGTATCTCACAGTCGAACACTCTCGACTGTAGCTTTCTTAGATGATCCTTCTTAAAGCTTTTTAATAACCCCAATTTTTTGCTCTAGTTGAAATATTTTAAGGTAATTTTGGGTTAGAAAAACCGATATTATTAATTCAGGTAAAAACCTCTAGACCGCTATAAGGTGGATCTTGGAGTTCCGCTGTATGCTTTTTGTTTTGAAATAAGTATATCGTTTTTGATTGAGTATTTATATCTATTAATATCTGAGCGACCTCTTATTTGTTATTGAGGGGTTCTAGCTAACTCGAGGTCATGATCGGCTTAACTTTTCATACGTAAGCCAAGACTCGATTATACGCCAAGTTCACACACAGGTCGATTTTGGGTAGCGGGTTGTCAGACGCGTTTAGATCGATCACCATCTCGATCGATCAACTCCTATTTAAATAAGAGTGTCCAGAATCGAGAGTCTAAAAATATGTTCAGCTCGAGCTGTTTAATATAATAACGAGAAAGAAAGCTAACTTCGGTAAACCGAAGTTGGTATACCCTTGCAGTCGGCAATTGGATCATTGAAAATCGAACCATTTTAGTAATGTTGAAAAAACATCGAATTTTGTACATTTTACATTTTACATGTAGAATTTTACATTTTCATATAAATCGACCGATCGCTTCTATGGCAGCTATATGATATAGTGGTCCGATCTTAATGAAATTAAAACCGTAATTCTAGAACCATAAATAACTGCTATATTTTAAAATTTGTTAATATACGTTGAAAAACAGAGAAGTTAAAATTTTTTTTACATTAATTTCGCCATCATTCCTATGGCAGCTATAGGATATAGTAGTCCGATTCCGGTCGTTCCGACATATATACTGCGTGCTAAAGAAATAGGGCTATGCTGAAAATTTCAGCTCGATAGCTCAAAAACTGAGAGACTAGTTCGCGTAGAAACCGACAGACGGACAGACAGACGGACATGGCTAGATCGACTCGGCTGGTGATGCTGATCAAGAATATATATACTTTATGGGGTCGGAGATGCCTCCTTCACTGCGTTGCAAACATCTGGTCAAAATTATAATACCCTCTGCAAGGGTATAAAAATGGTCCCAGGAATCTAAAAAAATGATTTTTAACATTTGTATTTTTTTACGGATTTAATTGTGTTACCTACCTTCCAAGCCCCCGATTACAACATCTACCATATATATGTAAAAAAAAATATATTACTTACCGCACATGAAAGTTTTCCAGCAAAACCAGCTTGTTCAGCAGTTTTATGCTTTTCACGTTGTTCGATTTTTAAAGTTAAATATAATGTCCGGATTGGAAAATATACCGCTTGAGGATAAAGACGTCCAATCTAAAAAAAAAATATCAAAAGAATATTAATACTTGACAGATTGTTAGAACTAACTTATCGAGTAATAATAAAATGCGAATTGCGAGAAACATGACATAACACATCCGAAACGCTATTAGTTAATTTGGAAATCGAATTTCCTGGTAGAGACGACTCACGTACCAATTTTGGGCTAAGCCCCTCTATGAGATCTAGTTAGCATTTTCAAAAAAATCAAAGTTTGCAACGCAATGAAGGAAGCATTTCCGACCCCATAAAGTTTATTTATTATTGATCAGCATTACCAAACAAGTCGATCTAGTCATGTCCGTTGCAACGCGATGTCTGTCCGTTACTACGCACTCTGAAACTTTCAGAATAGTCTTATTTGTATTGCAGTTAGTGTATTAATCACTATCTAAGAAAATCAGCAACAACTCTGCGTCTTTATTCACGGTTTTTTTAACCTTAGCTAAAGTTCAAGGTATTTTCGATTACCTTCCATTTCAATCGAATTGATGTATTTGCAAACTGCAAAAGTATATAAACTTCGGCTTACTGAAGATAGCTTTTTTTCCTCTTTTTTCGTAATGTACATGTATTTAAGTAAACACTTTTAAAATTGCAAGTCAATCTGACGGTTACTTTTGATTGACTTTCGGTTCGCTGCTAATCCAGTTGTGTCAGTACGGAGCCTTCCCCGGGACGGGCAACTGTGGGTCGTGGGCTTTGGGGCGAAGCCATGATCGACCTCTCCAAGCCCCACAATCCCTCTGGGCCACTGCGCTTGCCTAGTAGAGTAGAGGGCGTTTATGAATGCACTATGAGCAACCAACGCCAAGCTTCAAACCTTATGGAAGAGGTAAAAACCCAAAAACAGTCGGATCTGGACCTAGTTAGGGCTCAGTATCTCAGGCAACATCCGAGATCGACGAAGATGAGTTGATGACGCCTAGTCCGGTTGTCCCAGCTCCGTCGAGACCCGAGGGGAGAGCAAGTAGCACTCCACACATGAGATCTCACATATGTAAGTGCGGCCCTGCAGGGACTCGGTGAAGCGAAAAAGACCAGTGAAGGACGAGCCACTCACACTCAAATCAAGACGCGCGAGGGCCAACAGAGCTCGTTTTATTCTTGGCAAGATAGCTACAAATGAAAGTGAGGGCAAGAACGACAGATAAAGCTCGATTCCTTGCGGAATTTAATACAGAGCTTATCAGAATTAGAAGACACGTTGAAAATTTTAGTTTTGACCCTCGTAGGAGAATGGGAAAGCATAATACAACAAAATCAAGTATGCAGAATGAAAGCTTAATGAATTCTGCGTAAAAGCTGATGTTCTTATTTCCGATTGCATATCGCATTTTCAAATAGCGATAAAAAAGCACATCATTTCGATTTTTGTCATGCCTTAAAAGCATATCATAATTATAATACACATTTCAATTATTGCTGCTGGAGAGAAAGATTTCAATTAAAATAATTTTTTTTATGTTTCTGTTAACAATTTAATGAATGTGTAATAAAATGAGGCGTGAAAGTTTGTTATTTGACGAGGAAATAGGGAGAAAATAAATGCAAAAAGGTGCGAAAAGCGAAAAATTCTGAAAAGAAGAAGAAGTTTAGTGAGGTGGCCAGAGACAGTCTGGCTATGGCTCTGGTGGATGAGCTCCACGATGATGGGCGCCTGCTGGCAAAGAAGTGGGAGGAGATAGAGGCCAAGATAGCCGACTTGGTGACTGACAGGTTGGTCGCCATGCCGACCGGCCCGGACCCGTCCTTCGACTCTTCAGACATGGTCAGGGGGCACCGAGTGATCAGGTGCGACGATGGGTTCTCTAGAAACTTCCTGGCGGAATCTGTTGATAAGCAACACTTGGGCTGGCCTTAAGATAAAGCTAGTCCACGCCAGGGAGATACCGAGGAGACCCAGAGCCCGCATCTGGTTGCAAAGGGGAAAACTGCAAGGGTGATCAATTGTCTGTGAGCTCAGAACCCGGATATCCATACAAATGACGGCCATCCTCAAGGCAGAGAAAGAGATGAAGTCGAGCCAATCGTTCCTTCTCCTGATTAATCAACGGTGCCTGCCGCAGTTGGAAGCCGCGGAACACAAGGTCCGGTATGGCATAAGAAAGGCAGGCTCCGCCTGAACCGGTCATCAAGCTGATGCAGTAGGCGGAAGACACCAAGACGACCCTAGTGCTCGGATGCGACGCGAACGCGAGGCACACGCTCTGGGGAAGTACCAAAACAAATGATCGAGGTGAGTCTCTCTTTCATTATATTATCTGTCGCAACGTTACAATATGTAACAGAGGTAACACACCGACCTTCATATTTCCGAGTACAGAGGTTGGGAGGAGATATTAGACCTCACTTTAATGATATTAGACCTCACTTTAAGTAAGGCGGTATCGAGGCTCAACCCCCGTAAAACAAACTGAGACAAATTCAGCGAAATTGTCCACTCTAAGGTTAGAAATAGAAAAATCAAGGTACAGTCCTCTCCGAGGGCACTTGACAAGGAAGTCGAAGACCTGACTAATATACTTAATAACAACTTCAACGAGACATGCAAGGTATCATACTCGAAGAAGAAATACCCACCGTGGTGGACTAAGGAACTGAGTGATCTCAGGAAGACAGCGCATGAGTCCTTCAACATAAGCTATGGTACCAAGGAGTGGGCACCATACAAAGAAGCACAAAAGGTATACAAGAAAGTTGTATACGAAGCCAAGAAGGAATCATGAAAAAGTTACTGCGAAACAATAGAGGGCATAAAGGACACTGCAAGACTAAGCAAGATCCTTGCCAAAGGATACAACTCTCATAAACAGACCAGACGGCACAACTACAATGTCAGTGGAAGAATCCCTGGAAGTTCTGGTGGATACGCAATTACAATGGAAAGCATACATACACAACCGCGAGACATCATCGAGATTGAAAGAATACAATGGGCCCGGACGGCATAATACCGGCAATGTTACAAAGGACTAAAACCAGCATTACGGGATGGCTGAAAGCCATCTACGAGGCTTGTATTAGGTTGACTCACATACTGCTCATGTGGAGGGAAGCTAAAGTAATATTTATACCAAAGCCAGGCAGGAGGGGACATATCCTAGCAAACGACTACAGGCCGATCAGCCTGACCTCCTTCCTCCTGAAGACAATGGAAAGACTGCTGGATGTTCACATCTGGGATAAGGCAGAGTCACACTTGGACCCAAAGCTCTCATGAAAGCTAAATGTCGTTGAGAGAGCTAGGAAAGCAAGCATCGCTTTCTACCAGGGATCGCAAATAACATTTATGAGATAAATAAACATTGGACTCAAAAAAAAAAAGACTGCGGCGATAGGAAAATTATGCATACCTTATTTTTAGAAGGACTTTGCAGAAACAGGATAAGTTTGTAAATGCAATTCTTATTTTATTCATCATTTTTAACCGATATTTTTGATTTTTCATAAAAAAGTTTAAAATAATACATATTTTTTCAATTTTTATATACAAGTTTAATTATAACTGTTATTTGTTATTTTGATTTTGAAAAATCGAAATTAACTGTTATTTTTCAATATTTATATTATAATTTGTATGTATTTATAAATTTTTAGTTTAAAAATGTAAAATAAAAATGGAATTGCCATAACTTTTGAACGGTGCGGTATATATTGAAAAGATCGAAAGATATCTTCAATCTACGATCCCTGCTTTCTACTCGACCAATATTAGCATACAGAGTGTGGTGGCCTGCACAGACTATTGTCAGTTAACATGGATACAAGGAACAAGGAGAGTGGCAAGACTGAAGGCAAGCAATTGCTGGAAGGAACAGCATCTGCGGAAACCACGGGGAGTGTGGCAAGACTGAAGGCAAGCAATTGCTGGAAGGAACACCGCATAGGTCACGGCAGATACCCAGACTCAGCAACGGTTTTTCAGGCTGAGGTGCTCGCTATATTGGAGGCAGTCAGACTCTCAATACAGCGGAAGAACCTCAGGGATACCAAGGTTTGGATCTCCTCGGACAGCCAAGCAGCGATTAAATCTTTTAGAGCCGTGAAAACAAATTCGCCACTTATACCTACGTTCTTACCTTAGCGAAGCTTTTTAATTTTCGATTAATAGTATTTTTTTAACAATTTAAGCAAAAATTATAGCAAAACATCGATTTTTATAATAGGTACCCATAGGGTACAATGTTTTTATAACTTTGTGCAAGCCGAGAATGTATATAACAGGCATACGGAAGAATCTCCGACCCCAAAAAGTATATATATATATTAATATTACTATAAATATGAAATAAATTCATTTGGGCGGGCTAGACCTTCATGAATAATGTTATATATGTATACTCAAAATTTTGCTAAAATACACTCCTCTCTAGTACTTATACTCTTTGCCATTCCTCCATTATATTCTCCAACACATTGTCATATCTTTATCCTCTGGCAACTCTGTAAAACCACATACGTATATATATCTATACGAGTAAAGATCAGTCCATTCCCAACACTTGACCAAAGCAGATGGTCTCTCTCTCATGGACACAACAAATAAGTACACAGTACTGTACAGTAGTCTGATGTTCTCAAAAATACTATACTCATTCTATACTGTACAGCATATTTAATATGTAAAAATAAAACCTGTACAACTTTCGTACTGATCTCACTGAGAGTGAGTGACAGTTAATGTTCAATATTTCGTGTATGAACATAAATTCTATTCTGGTCGTCACAAAGTTTTCAGCAAAAAAGAACATATAACTATACATAAGAGTGCTGTATATATTCAAACGATGACTAAAATATATGATAAATTATACAACAAATTATAAATTATACAATAAATTATACAACAAATTAAAAACTATATATTTTTACTTGAGTAAAACCAGAAATCATCGTTGGGCAATCATCGTTGTTAGTTTCTAACGAATTAAAGCCATACAAAGCTATCGAACTAAGCCATCTAGCCAAAGGAGCGAAGCAAAGTATGGGAGAACTTTCTGGGGTAGTTGATCAATATGGGTTAGAGAAAAATGATGCAGTGGTGTGCAACAAATGCAGCTTCCGAAAGGGCGTTTTCGGTTGCTTAAAACATCATAATCAAAAAACGCTGCAAAATTGCCAATACGCTAGATGAGGTAAATAACATAATGTTTTCACACTCCAATATAGATGCTTTATATAATGAATACATTTTGTGATGACTTTCAATTAAAATTGTATGTATTAACAAGTAAACTGTATATCAAAACACTGTACACTGATAGTATTAAATAAGTATATTCAGCGTTTATTAAACAGAGTTCAGCTGATAGCGCCACACCATTTCATGTTTTATATGCATAAATTCGCCCCAGATTAAACTCAATATTTTACTGTTTAATAAATAGATAAATATATTCAATTTACAGGTCTGGCATCTCATCTGTCAATATGAATACATGTATTCGAGTTTTCATATAAGCCCAGTATATGTTAACAATACACCAATACACAACACAACACTTAGTGTGAGCACTCTGTCAAATATTACAACATTCACTCACATTTATTTGGAGCTGTTCAGTAAAATAGTGTACACCTTTTTGGATTGAATGATTCATTTGTCCATTTGAATGTTTTCATGCAGGTCTCTAGTACGGATGTCCTCTAAAAATTTGTGTAAAATCGGATGATAAACATGGATAATAATAAACAATGAAGTTTCGGTATGCTTCCAATGCGTGTTGCTCAACATGTTCCTAGCAACGTCAGTCTTTTTTGGGTGTTGCTCAACATGTTCTTAGCAACATTTTTCTTCATTTGTTATTTTCTTTTTTTCATGTTCCTGTGATATTTAATTTCACCCACAATGCTTTGGTTACCGGGTATCTCACAGTCGTTTACACTCGGCTGTAGCTTTCTACTTTTTTGGCGCAAAATCAAATTCAATTGAAATCAATGTTAACTAATTAAACAGCTAGACTTTATTTTACTATATGAAAGTAGAAACATGAAGCTTTTAGTCTGTGGCCCCAGGTTTTCTCAACTTCCACCGGAGACAGACGTACATGTTACTTGACCGCAAACCACTGTGGATGGCCGTTTAAGTAGTGACGATGACACCGAGAGTGCGCAGAAAGCGACTACTATACATAAACGTTAAATTAAAAATCGGCTTCTAATTGTCCGATCGTAAAAAATTATATATAAATCAGAATATATCGCTTAGAGAAATGGTTGTGCATATTTGAACTTTTAAAAAAATAATTGGTTTAGAAATAATTGGGGTGAAAGTGCAAAAAAAAAAAATGTTTTTAATAAGGCTGTTAAGGTCGGTATAGCGAAATCCAAATTTTTTTTCTAAAGGTCATATTCAAGATCAAGATCTCTAAGCGCGTATAACGACACCTAAATCATCTCAATCCGACACCCCGTTCAAAAGATATTCAACATGAAAGATTTGGTCAGCCTTTTTCGAATGAGTACTTTTTCCAATTTGTTTGTTTGTATTGCTGAATCAAATTGCTGTTTAAGAATATAAGGGGTTACACCTCCCTGAACGTTTTTAAAAATCGCTTTTTTTATACCCGGTACCCAGAGGGTACAAGGGTATTATAAGTTAGTGCCAACCGAGAATGTATGTAACAGGCAGAAGGAGGCATCTCCGATCCCATATAGTACACATATATTTTTGATCAGCGTCACCAGCCGAGTCGATTTAGCCATATCCGTCTGTCCGTCCGTCCGTCCGTGTGAAACAACAGATCTCAGAGACTATAAGAGCTAGAGCTACCAAATTTGGTGACAACATTGGAATCTGTTGCACGCAGATCAAGTTTGTTTTAAAATTTGGCCACGCCCACTTGCACCCTCAAAAATCATAAAAAACGTTAAATAAGCTATACTCGTTATTTCGGGTTAAAGTTAATAGATACAATAAATAAATAAGATAGAGCGGACGTTTCCTGAAAGCATTCGAGCCTTGGCCGTGCGATATAATGGCGCCAACTGCAGAAGAAATGACAAACGAGAAAGAAAGCTAACTTCGGTAAACCGAAGTTGGTATACCCTTGTAGTCTGCAATTGGATCATTGGAAATCGAACCATTTTAGTAATGTTGAAAAAACATCGAATTTTGTAAATTTTACATTTTATATGTAGAATTTAACATTTTCATATAAGTCGACCGATCGCTTCTTTACTATGATATAGTTTTCCGATCTTAATGAAATTAAAACCGTAATTTTAGAAGCATAAAGAAATGCTATATCTCAAAATTTATAGAAATATGTTGAAAAACAGAGAAGTTAAATCTTTTTTTACATTAATTTCGCCATCATTCCTATGGCAGCTATTGGATATAGTAGTCCGATTCCTGTCGTTCCGACATATATACTGCGTGCAAAAGAAATAAGACTAAGCTGAAATTTCAGCTCGATAGTTAAACAACTGAGAGACTAGTTCGCGTAGAAATCGACTGACGGACAGATGGACAGACAGACAGACGGACAGGACATGGCTAGATCGACTCGGCTGGTTATGCTGATCAAGATTATATATACTTTATGGGGTCGAAGATGCCTCCTTCACTGCGAGGCAAACATCTGGTCAAAATTATAATACCCTCTGCAAGGGTATATGGTAAATATAGCATGAAATGACAAAAAATAACATAATTCATTTTTTCACGTCGATCGAGCGGGTTTTTATGTGTTCCTATAAAATGTATCATTCATATTTAAGTATGACATTAAATTGTTTAGGTCGGGAGCTAATTCGAGAGGCGAATAATTTTAAGAAGTATCGTAGACTATTATAATGTATGTACAATTTTAAATTGCCTTTTAGTGTGAAGCGCAAACGTTTAGGTACCGGGTATCTCCCAGTCGAGCACAGTCGACTGTAGCTTTCTTACTTTTTGTTGGTCTCTAAGAATTTGTTTCACTTTCCAGGATGTTTTAAGACTTTCCCAACTCAAATAAGTTCGGAAGCTATAGTGATTTACAGTGAGCGAGCTATGTTACGTACGCCGGTTAGGGCCGACGTGATACATCCGATTAACACGGAAGAAAATTAAAAGTAGCCAATGCGCTAGCGACACGGGCAAGATTGCACAAAAATGTGGCTCTGGCAGAGGACACCGCCTATTTGGCGGAACTATCAAACATCAGAACAAAGACGACCCAAATAGAATTCCAGCCAATAGGTGAAATACTTTTTTGTTTCATTCCGGTCATCCATAGCCGAAACTTGGCACAGTTTTTGGTATAAAAGACCCCAATCTAGCAGTACCAGAGGGTAGTCAGAGTCAGAATCAGAGTTAAGAACTGGAAGTCTATTCTGATAGACTCTAAATTCCTCAAAACCAAATGGAATGCGTGCAAACCACATAAGTTAAAAAGTAGGATGGCACGTAAATAAATTGTTATTCTTACGTTTGGAGAGGAGAGTGGCATCCAACGAACCCACCCCAAATCCGGCGAGCTCAGTTGCACAACTCGTGTCTGCTATCCGGGCGGCCACTCCCTTAGCCCTATGTCCTTTAAGGACTGAGGTATCGCGACACCACGACGAACTCTGTTCTGCATTTCTTCTTAAGATGATCGTAATTGTGTCTTTACGTCTTCAAAGGCCGTTGTACTCCTGACTGGGTAGTAAACTTAAGAGCAAAACTTTCCAGACTTCGACTTAAGGGTGTTTTCCGCGATTTTTTTCCGTGATATTTTTCCAATTTATATATTTTTTTCACTCGAGTGACAGTTCATAAATAAATGTAAATAAATGTAAAGTTAACAGTGCTATGTTACTCTTTCACGTTCAGATAAATTTTAGGTGGGCAGTAAATCGAATTATTTTTATCTGGTGATTATTTTTTCCGGATAGATAGCTGTTAGGCAATTTGACAGGGAGGGTAGGAACCGGCCCTAAGTTTACCAAAATGGATCGATTTTTAATGATTCAATTGCAGACTGCAAGGGTATACAAACATCGGCTTACCGAAGTTAGCTTTCATTCTTGTTTTCATATGCGTTTTTCTCGAAACCTCGTTTTCCAAACTGGTGTACACGATATCTCAAGATCTACTAAATCGATTTGGTTCAAACTGTTTCAATATTTTCTTCAGTGTACTCGCTATGGTGCATAATATGACTTTTTTGATTAAGGATCAAACCGCTTAAAAAGCTCGTGCTAAACAACTTTTGTTCTGCTTCCCCGCGCCCATAATTCCTAAATGATTAAAGCTACAGAGACGTGTTATGTCGTTAAAAAGGTAGATTGAATGTATGAACTCATTAAATATTTAATTTTATTTGTTAATAAATAAATTATTTTTAATTAATTAAATTTTTGCATTTTTTTTTTAATCGATTGATTTTTATTTTTATCAAGAATAATAATAATGGTCTAAGTTTTATTAAATCGCCTAAAAATAATGATTATCGTTAATTTAAAAAGTGTCAAGAAAGGAAGCTAACGTCGACAAGTCGAAGGTTATTTACCCTTGCAGATAAAATTAAGAAATTAAAAGTGTATTGCTGTAATTAAAATATAAGATTATATATTAGGTTTAATCCCATTTTCTTAACAACAACGAAAATTTTCTAGTTTTGTCCGATTGTTCCTTTGGCAGCTATAAAATATAGTGGTCCAATTTTAACTGCTCCGATTAACTGCAATAGAAGATACTAATCTGAAAGTTTCAACCCATAGCTCATAAACTGAGTGACTAGCTTGCGTAGCAGCGGACAGTCAGACGGACAGACGGACATGGCTAGGTCGACTCGTCTGGTGATGCTGATCACTGCGTTGTAAACTTGTTGTCAAACTTAGAATAGCCTTGGCGGAAATTAATAATTTGGCCAAAATGAATTATTTCGGTGCGTTTAATTTGAATCAATGTCTATTCGAAGTGTTTGATTTTTTAATTAGCAATGACAAAATAATAAATTTTTACGGTTCCTGCCATTTACAATTATTATACCAACATACATAAGTTAAAGTAAAAAAGCACATATAAATTTAACATTAACTTGAAAATAAATTAAAACTTTTGATTTTGTGTTTGTTTTATATAGATACACCGTTCCAAACACACATTTCTTTTTAAAGAAAAACACTCAAAATTTTAATGCAATTTGACAAAGTTTCAGGTAGAATTTTAAGAGAACTAGGTAATGGATCCTTAAGTTTTTATTTATTGCATAACTTATTAGGTATACAATAGAAAAATCATTTCACAGTTTGCTCCTTATTTCTCCTTATTTATTATTCTCTTATTTATTATCGACCAAATGCCCATATTTTTTACTGTTTTTGAACTTTGATCGAAAATAAAATAATTGTACATTTTTGTACATTTAACATATTTTTGTATTACGTTATGTTTTGTTATTTTGACTATTTCTTAATCGAATTCAATAGAATTTTTCTTTTTTCTGCAGCGCCCATACACCATGAGGCAAAAAACGAAAAAGAGGCACAGTTCCAAAAATTGTATTTTGTGCAGCTTTGATATTAAATACGCAGCATCCCTGTTAAACTTACAGCTGCTGGAACAAAACGAACACCAGATCCATAGGGATAGGGTACTCTGATCTCCCAAACCCTAGATTCATAGGGATAGGGTACTCCGATCTCCCAAAGCCGAGATTTTATTTTTGTTATGTGGCGTAGCTAATTTACCAAAAAAAAAATTACAAAATAAATTTTTAAAAACGATTTTATTGGTCAATCTGTTTTATTCTAATTAAAATCAAAATATAAAAACAAGAAAGAAAGCTGACTTCGGTAAACCGAAGTTGGTATACCAATTGCAGTCTGCAATTGGATCATTGAAAATCGAACCATTTTAGTAATGCTGAAAAAATATCGAATTTTTTACATATTACATTTTAAATGTAGAATTTTACATTTTCATATAATATGGCAGCTATTTGATATAGTTTACCAATCTTAATGAAATTAAAACCGTTATTCTAGAACCATTAAAAACTGCTTTATCTCATAGATTTATAGAAATACGTTGAAAAACAGAGAAGTTAACATTTTGTTTGCATTAATTTCGCCATCATTCCTATGGCAGCTATAGGAAATAGTGGTCCGATTTCGGCCATTCCGACATATTAACTGCGTGCTAAAAAAATAAGACTATGCTAAAAATTTCAGATCGATTGCCTAAAAACTGAGAGACTAGTTCGCGTAGAAACCGACAGTCGGACATGGCTAGATCGAATCGGTTGGTGATGCTGATCAAGAATATATATGGAATATATATAATATATATATATATATACACAGACTCGAATACATGTATTCATATTGACAGATGAGATGCCAGACTTGTAAATTGAATATTTTTATCTGTTTATTAAACAGTAACATTTTGGGTTTAATCTGGGGCGAGTTTATGCATCTAAAACATGAAATGGTGTTGCGCTATCAGCTGAACTCTGTTTAATAAACGCTGAATACTACTATTTTCACAGGTCTGGCATTTTATCTGTCAGTATGAATACATGTACTCGAGTCTGTGATTAAACCCAGTATGAGATACCCGGTACCCAAAGCACTGTGGGTGAAATTAAATAGCACATGAACACGGAAAAAGAAAATGTTGACAAATGACAAATGTAGCTAGAAACATGTTGAGCAACACCCAAAAAAAGCAAATGTTGCTACATGTTGAGCAACACGCACGTGCGCTCTCAACATAGAAGAAGAAGCATACACAGAAACTTTATCACTGTGGACGGCAGTCCACGTAGTGACGATGAGCACCGAGACTGTGGTGCGCAAGGAGACTACTATATACAGCCGTAGAATTGAAAATCTGCTACGATAGTCCGATCAGAACCATTTATATCTTAATCGAAAGGTATTGTAAACCTCTTTGAAACTGCATACTAAGATTTTTCAAAAACGGATTAGTTTGGGAGAAATTAGAGTGAAAGTGCGAAATTGAAAATTTTGAAAATTGGAGCCATTGGGGCCGGTGGAGCAAAAATCCCAAAAATTTTAATGTTGTTGTGATCTAGCTTTAAAT
>VNJO01009964.1:0-10664 GCA_008042535.1 Drosophila tani | reverse complement strand
AGCGGACTCTACGGATATAAATGGAGGCGCTGTCCCTCCCGCGGCACATTCGGAGGCCGAATCTTTTCTCACCCCCGATCTTAATATCATTGGAGTTAGATATATTGGAGTCGGGGGCTGTGCCGAGGGAGTGAGCTGTTGAGAGCCCGCCGCGAGTTGTTGGGATCCGCCCAAATGCGGTGTGCCAACCGTGGTTTTTTTGCGCTTAGGGGACTCATTTAATAGCTTAAGGACATTAAACTGGGAGTCCAGCGCAAGGAGCACGTCGTTAGTTTTACGAAAACTAACCAGTAGCTCCCTAAAACCATTTTTGGTTTGCCGCATAAAAGACCTCATCTCCTTTTCAACCTCGCGACAAGTTTCACAGCAGTAGCGCATTCCACTGTTAACAACATTAACACACCTAGCAGCCGATATTAGGGTCATCATTTGAAATTACCTTTTTGCAGGTTTTTATAGCGCAGACAATATTAAAAGACATTATAGTTACTTACCACTGTACCAATGGAAGTTAAGAGAAAATAAGAGAAGTTAAGTGCACTAAGAGAGAGAGAGAGAGCGAGCAATAGAGCGAGAGTTAGGGAGCTTAAGCCGCCGTAATATCGGCGTAACGGATATAGCACAAAGAGGAATACAAAAATGAAGATAAGCAATTGCTGCACCAAACTAATTTGCAATTAATATAGTTATTAATACACAAAAACAGCTGCATGCACACGCGAAGTGAAACGGTGAATTATTATTAAACACAAGATAGAAGTTTTAAATAAAACCCCGGTGGTTTATAGTAAGAAATTAACACAAATACGAGGAGCAAAACAAAAGCACGACCGTTCACTTTGAAAGAGAAAACGATTATGATTATGTTGTGTGAACATTCTGCCAAGGGCCAGCAAAATTAGGCGTGCAGTTTGTTAAATTTGACAAAATTTGAATACATAAAAAAAAATATTATTATTGAACAATTCAAAAATTTTACTTTAATTTAGTGGACTGTAATATTTTTCTAACAATTCTTTTTTTATGAGGATATTCTATATTGTTTTTAATTTTATATTTACTTTACTTATTCGTGAATATGTAGATTCCGCTGACGTTGAAGACGTAAAGTTGAAGTTGAAGTCCTCTGGTGTTGATTTATCTGCCTCTGGTGTGCAGACGATGAAGATGACGTTGATGGTAGCCAGCCGATGATTGTTGTCTCATGGCCAAGTCGATTGTATAGTAGCCAGAAATTTTTGCGGCGTTGGATCTGACATTAATCCCGATTGTCGATGGTTTCGACCATTTATTGTTATCATATTTTAAGATAACTTCGTTTGAACTTTTGTCCAAAAGTCCAGGTACATGGACCTAAATACATGCTTTATGGCATATTTTACTTTAGTTGGCTCTCATGTCCAACAGAGAGACTTTTATTGTTAGCCTTTTCTTTTTCGAATACATTTTTATACAGTAGAAATTGCAAAACTATTTTATTATTCAATTTTATTTTTTTCCAACAAAATTTTTTATAGAAGAAATTGCTGAACTTTTTTATTGTTCGATTTTTGATTATCAAACACAATTTTATAGATAAATTGCAAACTGTTCACACAAAAAGGACTCTTTTGTATCCTCCTGCATAAACTAGCCTCTGTACCTTACCACATGGGGGAAGCTTTGCACTACATACAGATTTTTTAAGGTGCTATCCACTGGTGGGAGAAAACTACATAAACATAAAAGATTCTTGTGTATCTTTGTTCCTTACCACGGGTGGGGGGAAACAAGAGATATTTATTTTTGCAACCTTAACTGCGGGTGCCTTTGCACTACGTACAGATTTTTAAAGTGCTGGTTTAAAATTTCTGAACCTCGTACCACAAGGGGGAAAGGTACAGAGTGGCTCGAAGGACCAAAATGAAAAAAACGCCCAACAAATACGACGTCTTCATTTGCTGAGTTGAAATTTCAATCTGAATCTTTATTTCAAGTCCGCGATATGTACATATGTATGTATATATATATGTATATATATAAACGTTTTCATGTTTGAGCACATAATATAGATAAACCAAGCGGTAGTTGTTTCTTAACCTTTTCGGCCAAACAATCCAAGCATTTTGTATCTAGGAATGGGGCCGATGTCGTACCGTAGATGACGGTTTTAATTGAGGTCGTCAGATGGATTTTTACTCGGTACGATTAATTGATAGAACTTATCATCAGTGTGTATCCACACTTGCCGATACATTTTCTCAATGTTTGCTGTGTACACGTATTTGTGAGTGTGGAGGCGTAGCAAAATTGCAAACAGCTCACTCTGGACAGTGGGTCTAGCATGCTATATATAATTCACCGATTTGTTGCTTTTGCTTTTACAGGAAGCATCAAATTTTACCCTTAGTTTTGTTTTGCTGCTTTCCAATTGTAGCACTCAGTAGAGTGGGATAAAATAGTGATCTGCAGGTATGTTTGAAAGATTCACTTATTTTATATGTCTGAGTCCTTCCTACTCTTTCATAAAGTTTACGTAACCTTTCCAGATTTCAGGTGAAATTCTCCGCTCCAGTACCAGGAATCTGTTTGTTGCAGTTTTTTGTGATGCCCCCAGGGCTGAAGATTGTTCAGAAAATGGGAGTTTTACAATTAATTTTTCATCTGGAGCAACTTGGAGATTTCCCACGAAATGTCTTTCGCAATGAGCCTCTATCGGTGTTCAATATTTTTTTTTTCAGTTACTACAGTTTTTTAAGTCCAGAAGCGTTCCAGCAGCATAAAAAGTTCTTCACCTAAGACTGCCAAATGTCTTTCGCAATGAGCCTCTATCGGTGTTCAATATTTTTTTTTTCAGTTACTAGAGTTTCTAAAGTCCAGAAGCGTTCCAGCAGCATAAAAAGTTCTTCACCTAAGACTGCAGCTGCACAAATTGCAGCTGAGTTGTGCCCTGAAAAAACTTTTCCGTCGATAATCCATCTAAGTTTTATATTTTGAAAAATTGGGCCTCCTGGCTTTAATAAATTGTGGTTCGGCAGTAACAATGAGCAGTGGTGCTCGGCTCTGATATGCATGTCAATCTTTCCTGGCTTATCGGAATTTATATCTGCCAGGGTAAAATTGCTCAGGATTTGCAGATTTGTTGAATTTAACTGATGAGCCGGTTGATCAGATGTGATGTGTGGTAACACAAAGGCTTCAACAAGTTGAACAAGTTTAAACTAACAAGTTGAAGCCATTATGCATCGATTTTATCAGAACATTTACGCTGGCCTCACTGGTTTTTGGATTGCCTCCAACACCCTTGATACGCAATGAAGTATCGTGGAGTTTTAATGATAGCATTAAAGCCATTCGTTTCAAAAAAAAAAAAAAAAAAAAAAAAAAAAAAAAAGTTAGGTTCCAGCGATATGCTATTGCTTATCTTATCGCACAGTGGGCCCTTGTTTTTGTTTGGTTTGCCTCTTATGCTGCACTGCATTCTATATCTGGGTTGGTTTTTTTCGGCTGCATTTTGTATTATTGGGTCTTATCGTTACCCTGCTGGAGTTATGTTTTTAGGGGGTATATGCGAATGGAGATGGGTGTTAATTATTTGTGATCCTGAATCAATCAGAGCTTTGAAGGTCGCCACCTGACTATTGCTTGCTTTTACTGACACTTTGACGATGAACAGTAAGTTGTATCACTTGCTGCTTGTTGCACGTACAGTAAGTGATAGTGGTTCGGTTGCTGCTCCTGATGTGTTTTCAAAATGCACCATGTGCGACCCCGGCATTCCTCTGCTATGTGGTCACTGCTGAAGCAGTTGACACACAACCTTTGGTTTTGCACCCAATTGACTCGTTCGGGTACTGTTTTGTTGCTGATCTTATCGCATTTGTAAAGCCATTGATTCCGATTGCCATTCGGACCTGTTGGTTCTTTTTGTTTTTTTTTTTTACTGTTAGCCTCTTTTCCTGGCTCCAGCATTCGCATTCGTTGATCCAGGAAGTTGACCATTGTGTCCAAACCTTGTAGCTCTCGAGACCCATTTAACGACTTTTCGTATAAGGCCCTGCTTGCAAAATGGAACTTTTGCTTGATAATGGCAATCAATATTGTATCCCAGTCAGATACATCGATGCCAAGTCCTTTCAATTGTTGTAATGTGTAACTCTTTCAATGCCTTCGGATCGTCACTGTTTCTGCGTTGTTGCAGGAAACGGTTGAGATCGGGGGTTGTTGTAAGCGTCAACTAAAATACCCCATGCGTTCTTGAAAGTTTCTCGTTTTAAATCAATATGCCTTATCAACCTTTCTGCTTCTCCAGTTACGGTGGTTTTGAGATACCACATTTTTCGTACGGTGGGCATGTTAGTATCATGGAACATTAATGTGAATAAATCGAAAAATTTAATCCAATTCAGCGGATTTTCATCGAATTTTGGGATGACTCTAGGCAAGTGCACATCGTCGGTGCTTGATGCGTTCCTTTTTGCCCCTAAGATCTTCTCCAGTCTTAGGAAGGACTCCTCCTTTGACTGGGTCATTACATCTGATCTGAGTTTTTTAGGACAGGATGTCTACAGGATCGCCGAATGTGATCAGCGACTAGAAATCTGAGTTCTGAGTCAAAGGATATTTGAATTCCTTCGAATGGACAACTTTGAGATTAGGAAGGAATCTAACATCATAAGTGGGTCATACAGTGCTTATCAGAATTATAAGATAAGTCGATAACTCTGCTAGTTTTTATCCAATAGAAACGAATGATACCTCATTTTGTTGGTAATTTCATTGGCAATGAAATACAAAACTAAATGTTAAGTAAACATTTTATTTTAATATTATAAATTTAAAAAAGATACGTAACTTCAGAAGTATACATAATTTATTGAGGCTTTTGCTTTACACCATATTTAACCGGTTTATTAAAAAATTTGGTAATAATACAACGTGTTCGACCAACTTTTCGGAAATTTTCGCTTTTCGCTATTTTTGGCATTTATTTTTCCATATTTCCCCGTCGAATAACAAACTTTCACGCGGCATTCTATTACAGATTCATAAAATTATTAATCGAAATTTTGCGCTTTTTTATCGCTACTTCAAAACGCGAGATGCAATCGGAGGTAAAAACATCAGCTTTTAAGCAGAATTCATTAAGATTTTATTCTGCATACTTGATTTTGTTGTATTATGCTTTCCCATTCTCCTACGAGGGTCAAAACTAAAATTTTCAAGGTGTCTTATAATTCTGATAAGCACTGTATGTGGGGAATAGACCAAATCACTTGCCTTATGAATTTGGAATCAATGGTCGCGTTCACCAGAACAACATTATTACTGATAAGTGATGGATCAGTAATCAGTGATCAAGTTGTTCTGGTAAACACTCATGATACATAGGACGTCCTTAAAATAATCGGCTTGGAACCTATTGGCTTTGAACCTGTCTTTGCACTTTACGTTAAAAAATATTGTATATAATGTGGCGCCTCTTTTTCTCTAATAGGCGGTTTGCTAAATCCATTTCGTCCACTACCGCAATTGCAGCACAGTGCGCTGCATTCTTAGCTACATCAAAATCAACAAATTCTGATTCTGGGCTAAGGATTCCACTGTATTCGTTATTAATAATTATATTCCCTTTGTGTTCTGAGCCACAAGGATCTTTGAAATATTTTAAGGTGTCGCCTGGTTGACAACTTCGAGAAGTGTGTCCAAGAAGATTTCTTGACAGAATCACCGAATGTGATCAACGACTAGTAATCTAAGTTCAGAACCAAAGGATAATTGAAGTCTTTCAAATTGACATCTTTGGGAATAGGAAGGATTCCTGTGATTAGGAACGGTTAAAAGTCTGAAATTTGTGCCAAAGGATGTTTGATATCCTTCAAAGTCGTGGTCACCAAATGTTATGTGTAGGCTTAGGTGCATGGCATACAGTAAATAAACTGTCTGTCTTGTGTCGCCGCAACTAGAACATATGAGGGTCTGAAGACTTAGCGAGACAGCGTTTGTTGAATGCCGGGAAATGAGTAATACTTGCCTTTGGAGTCAAAAATTAATTATACAGAGTATAACGAATATGTTTATGTAAGCGAATGCATGTGTAAAGAAAAATGTGGGTACTGTGTATGATGATATATGCGGAAACCGTGCACGCCCAATTCGACTTCTTTAATGTCAGCAGAATATGGCCATCCGCTTGACATGATAATTGATACTTTATTGTCATACATATTGCTGTGACTGAACAACAATGTATCTACGATTGCTAAGAGCGCCACTTATACAGTGCGCTATCAACTTTGCAGGAATTGATAAGGAAAAACTTTGTCCATAAGTATAATAATCAAAAATGTCGAGAGTGTTGACAGGCCACATACCTTTAATTTTGTGTTCGCAAAATATAATCTGAAATCGATGTTCCTAGCCAAAGCTAGGTTTGTATAGTTCCAGGGCTACTACATAAAAAAATAGAGAGGTCCTCCATTAATTGTTATTTTTTAATATTGATGTAGAATGCCTGAAGTTTTTTTTAACCCTAATACCAGCTCTAAGCTGCGTCTGGCTTGGGTGCTATTAAGACTTAAAAAATGCCACATCAAGCAGTGCTTCATACTTTGACCGAGATGGTGGAAACTTTTAGCATTGCATTAGCAATGTACAGGTACAGAGCTTTCAGAATCAAAAGCGTTTTGTCACCGTGTAGAAAGTTTGATTTTTTCGCCTTGGGGAATCGCTATTATCTGCTCGGGTTCAAAAACGTATCCAAATTTTTAAACATGTGTTTTTTTAGGAATATCCCTTAGTCCATGTTAATGTCAGCATATTCAATATTTTTATGGTCTCTATAAACTATTTCTTGTCATAAGATAGTCATGTTTCGAAAAAAATGGCTTGGAAATATCTCAAAACCGTTTAACTGTATTCACCCACCAATGTTTTTCTTTTTCTTCACTGCTTCGGCTCCGACCCAAAAGGAAATTTGGTTTTACCCACAGATATGACTATTTATAATTGTAGCTATAATATAATTGTACAATATACTTACACCTTCTACGGAGTCGATTAAATTATTTCCAAGGCTTATGATTACCAGCTTATCCAATTCATCCATATTCTCAATTACTTCAATTCTGTTATTAAACAACGACAAGACTTCCAAATTTACTAAGGTTTCAAGATTTTCAATTTTTTCAATAAAATTAAAGCTAAGATTTAACTCCTTAAGGTTAGTTAGCATTTCAATATTTTCAATCACTTCAATTTTGTTGCTATTGAGGCAAAGCTTGGTTAAATTAGGTAATATCCATAAATGATCAATCCGTAAAATATCTAAGAGAAAAACATTATTAAAATAAAACCTGATAAAATTATTGTTGAATCAATCCTTATTATACTTATACTTATTATACTTCTTATACTTTTAGTCAGAAGTCCATGTCCGTCCGTTTGTTTGTCTATCCGTCTATAAAAGTCTTTTGTCAGTTATCTTGCTTTAATTGCAGGTGGTGTATAAGCTAGAATGATCTGGAGCAGTATATAAATTTCTAAACTTAAAAAAGGTTATTGGAGGGTGATATTTAGAAATCACTATGGCCTTAAAATTACATTGGAAGGTGTCTAAAGGAATACAATAATGGTGTTCAGAAACGCACTTTTTATACCCGTACCCATAGGGTACGAATGGACAACCGAATGCCAAAACGCCTTCGAACATCTATAAGTGATAGAGCCACCAAATTTGGTGACAGCAGTTTAATTCATTGCACGCAGATCAAGTTTGTTTTAAAATTTGGCCACGCCCACTTCCGCTCCCGGAAATCATAAAATAACGTTATATAAGCTATAATCGTAATATTCGACTTAAAATAAATTCATTACCTAAATAAATAAAACTGTGCGGTCGATTGCTGAAAATTTGAGTAAACTTGGGAGTTATCAGGCAATTAAGTGGGAATTTAAAGATAGGGTCTAACAGACATGCTTGTTGCGAAGCTGCATGTAGCCGACCGAGTCAAGGGTTCGATTGCAGGCGAGGGCAAAATTTTCAAACAACTTTTCAATTTTTTTATATGGAAAAGGGAGACAAAAAAATTTTGAGCTTGCGGGATTAAAACTTATGCTGATTTTGCCAAAAACAACATAAACCCGGCAATCAGACCTCAAGGCTATACCCTAAACTATATAGTTTGCGGCAGTTGTCGCACTATAATGCGACCTTATTTTTAGAATACAGTGCAGGAAACAAATGTGTGCGAAAAGGAGAGCCAATCGCTTTAATTGGTTGGCTGCGATCGAGTGAGTGCTGGTGCGTCGTCGAGTATTCGGATATTAAGCTTAAATAGTTTAAAAAAGCGCAATTTTCATTGCGATTAGCTTTTTTATTTTTTTATTTTTTATTGTATTTCACGTTGTTCATCGTAGTTCGACTTCTGCTGCTGCGTCCTGATCGCCCCGCGGTTGCGGCTAAGCTCCTTCCTCGCGGCCCGTTCGATCGTCTTGCTGACAATGCTAGCAGGGTTTATCGCCAGGCACGTTGAACTTTCGCCCCTTCTTATTGCCACTGTCATCCCTATCGCCCACTTTGCGGCCTCACTACAAAGCTAGCAGAGTGTATCGCCTTGCAGGATGAACTTTCGTCCCTCCCTATCGCCACTGCCACTCCGAACGCCCGCTTTGCAACTTCAAACACAGAGCTAGCAGGATGTATCGCCTGACCTAAGCCTAGCCACGCGTACAACTCCTACAGTTTGAAACCCTTAACCGGCGCTTTACTTGCTTGGTCCTTGCCACCGGACCTCGCTGTGCCTCGTATCGTAGTTTGCCCCTTGACTCCTTGAAACCTTGATTCCTTGATCGCAACCTCGCACACGACGTAGATCTCAGCGTTCAAGCCTCAGTCCGGAAGGCTTGCTACTTCAAGCTCCAAACTTCTCCACTTGGCAATCTTGATCTTTCCGCGGACTCTGTGAAACTTTGACTGGCTCCGTTGGCGCACTCGCTTGGATTCTCGTCCTCCGCCTTTTATAGGCTCCGCAAGTCCCGTTGCTCCTGCCGGCGTCGGTCACGCCACTGGGTCCAAAGTCCGGTGAATGTCGCATGATCGGGTTTAAAGTCCGGCTTTTACCGTTATTTCTTACGGCGTCTCCTCCTTGACGGCCAAAGTCCAACGCCGTCGATCACGTCACCGAGTCCAAGGTCCGCCTGAGTCCCGCTACATTAGCGGCGTCTCCTTTTTGGCGGCCACTTGCCTCGCCACTCACCGCCTGTTCCTAGGCAGCTTTTCCGGGGCTGCCCTCCCCGTCCCCTTGTTAGTGTATTTACATACTTCGCTGCTGTTGCTGCTGGCAGTGTGCCCCTCCTGCACACTGATTTGTGGGGAGTTTCAATTAAAACTCCTCACAGTGGAGAATCCATTGGTGGGGCATAAGTTAATGTTTGGTGAAATCTAATTCTTGCAAAGGGTTATGCGAGGTCGAGAGCAGTTCGAAATTATACAGGGATGCCCAAAAATCACTTTGGTTTTAAGAATACATTACAAGGTGTCTTTTTTTTTCTGATGATTTGTTGGCGGTGCCTATAAATAAAGAGTTTTAGTTTCGTTGTTTATTAATAACTTTTATTTATTCGGTCCGCTGTCTAGCGTGGCCGATTTATTATATAATAATTTTCAACGTGGTCTGTCTGAGTTGGGAAGAGTTTTTATTATAAACCTGCGCAGCGATGACCGACGCATGTGATCTCCAAAAATCCACTGATGTTGTACAGAAAATGTTCTTATAACTAAAGCTCGATTTACTACCAAAAACAAAGCTCAGTAATGTTCTTATCTCTAAAGCTCGCTTAACAACTGCCCGAGACATTGCGCTCGGGTTTTATGACTGTACAAATATTTCCAAATATTGTTTTTGTTATTATTGTATTTATTATGCTAGCCGCTGGGTGATTGTGTTAACTCCTCCCTTTCTAAGACGAAGGCTGTCCGCAGACTTCTCGAAATTAGCAGTGACGACCTGAACAGGGATCTATTTAGAAACTGTTCCTCTGAATAGTATTGGTGGTGTGTTCAGGTTTATTTTGGTCGACCAACCTCATACTGGTATTGCGTCTAGCCAACCCATCCTTATTTTAGCCGTCTCCATTTTTACGATCATGGCGCTGTTGTCGGTTTAACTGCTTGACTTGAAAATGTTTAGGATTCAGTTTTCGATACCGCTAGAGTGTAGTTTTTGTAAGCATCTTGATTAAGGCAGCTGATAGCTGAAAGTTTTCATAGCGGCTCATGGACTATGTTGCAGCATTTATAATTTTTATATAATTTATAATTTTATATGCTAAATTTGCGATATTATGAGCTTTTTTTTTAAATACTAGTTTAGTCAAAAATTATAACTAAGAAAATATGGAAGAGATTTATACTAAATTTTTTCAGTGATATTCGTAGAACGCTAATTGATTGAATAAATTTGTTTTAAAAAATTTCTGGTTGTTTTAATTTTAATTTGTGAAATCATTAATGTGTAGCATTTCATCAACTACCTTTAACCTGTGCTAAAGAGGATGACGCGGAAAAATAATACCAAATGTTTTTTGTTTAATTTGTCTTGAAGTGAATAGAAAGTTTGTCAAATGTTTAGTTGATAAACGTTTGCCAACTTTGTTACCAGTGTCAAGTCTGTATCCGTGTAGCC
>VNJO01009950.1:0-14358 GCA_008042535.1 Drosophila tani | reverse complement strand
TTTTTTTTTTTTATTAGTTTAACCCCTTAAATATATTTTTATTTTTAAAGCCATTCGATTAAAAAATAAAGTTAATTAAATCCGATTTTCAAGAAAGCGTGCGCAGGGGAATGGCCTAATGGTTAATGGGCGTGCGTCTGCGATCCAGTTGGTCGTGGGTTCGAAGAGCGGTAGGGGCAAATGGTAAGAGTTGTGTTTTTCTAATGTTTATTTGACTTTTCAGATAGTCTCTTGATAAAATTTCAGCAGTAAATAAAAATATGCAATAAAATTTAGCAGTTCTGTCAAAACAATAAAATAATAAAACGTGAGTGTTATGTTTCGTATATGAGAAAATAGTTTGCCTATGGCAAACAAACAAAAATGTACAAAGATGTTCGTATAAATAACCTTAAATGTGTGTACACGCTTAATAAATATACGCATTTTATTAAAAATAAAGAAAATTCGTCTTTAAGTTTAGAACAATTTGCCCTAATTTTAAGAAAGAAGAAAGAAAAGAAAGTTTTTCTTAGCTATTAGGGCTTTTTGTCCTAAATATAAGATACATTTTACCCTAATATTTATTGGTAGCTTTCTGGAAGACAAAATTAGGGCGAACTTCTTGAATTTAGGGTTAATTTTGTTTTTAGAGTGGATGCAAAATGTAATTAAAAAAATGAAATCATGATGAGAAAAGAATAAATATTATTGTGTTTTTATATTGTTCTATGGTTTTAAGAATATCAGAATTTTAGGATCTAAGACTGTTTCTTGACTCATAGTTATGAGTCATAACTATTTTAAAAGCCTTGAAAGGTCAAAAACTGCTTTGCAAGGGTATAACAAATCATGTTTCGTAACCTCGTTTCGGTCAAACCTTTCAATCATAGCGCGAAATATAATCGATTCGCTTCTCATGGCCACTCTGTCACATCATCCATTGCGATCTTCAGTTCATTCCAGAAAGTCAAGATGATCAGCAGCTATTTTCTCCCGATTTTGACAGCCAGCTTCGTGGCCGCAGGACTCGGTTCACAATCTCAACACCGCATCATCGGCGGAAAGGACATTGACATCGAGGAGGCGCCCTGGCAGGTGTCCCTGCAGGTGAATGGTGAACATTATTGTGGTGGTTCGCTCTACAGCGACAGGATTGTTATTACTGCAGCCCACTGCTTCTATGAATCGTGGCCCACTGGACAACCAAAATCCCTTTGGCATACGAAGCAATTTCTTGTCCTCGCAGGGTCCGAATTAAAAAGATCCCACAAATTTCTTCGTGCAGTGTCAGAGAAAGTGCACCATGAGAAATTTATCTATTATTGCCTCTGTAACGACATTGGCATCATGAAATTAAGGAAGCCATTTTCGATCAGCAAACAAGTAAGGCCAATTCATTTGGCTACAGAGAATCCTGCCCAAGGATCTCAGGTTTTATCAACTGGCTGGGGGCTTTTAAATAGTCATCAACTACCAAATCCAAACAATCTCCCAGAAAATCTGCAAGGCATATACATATATATTGAAAACGCTGACAAGTGCATGGAAAGGGATGATAATTTTGAGTTGAGAGAGGAACACATTTGCGCTGGAACTGCAGGACGTTCGACATGTAATGGTGATTCTGGTGGACCATTAGTATTCAACAATACATTGGTAGGAGTCGTCTCTGGAGGTACGCAAGTTTGCTATGGTTCTGGATTCTATGCCAGTGTGGCCTACTATCATAAATGGCTTATAAAGGCCATTAAATCCATTTCAAACGGACAGACGGACACACGGACATAACTAAATTGATTCGGATGGCGATGATGATCAAGAATATTCATATGTATATATGCCTGTTACATACATTCTCGTTTAAAGAATATATGTATATCATTAAATTGTACGATACCCGACTTGTAATGTCCTTAACTATGTAAATATATAATATAATATATAATATAATACTATTTGGTCGAAAATGTGGTCTGTTTCTATTTATATTTTCAAGTCAAATACCTGGGGTATCTAGACAAATCGGCTGAAGCAAAGTTATCTTACCAAATATCTTTATAAAATCAAAACCTAATTACAGTATTTTGAACAACAAGTAATTTATAATTAAGATCAAAGCTTACACTGTATATTTTGCACCATCAATAAAATTCAAACAATCAAGATAGCGGACTTATACGGGCGACGCGCACTGCCCTGTGCGAGAGAGCGCCGTATAAGACGGCTATGGCTATAGTTGCCGCTCAACTTCGAATTTCGCTCAGTTCATAACGAGACTTCGCCGCGTTCGGTTCGCTGGCGTCTCTTCTCGCTCATCGCCCATTGCGCCCTATTGCGCCCGGCTTTCGTGGTCGTCCGTTGTTGTTTTCGAATGCGCTGGAGCTGGAGCTGGATGTGCCAGGTGCGAGGTGTGCAGCGGCTCGGTTCGGAAAAGAGAAATAAAAATAAGAGCATGTGTGCGGCATAATTTAGCGCGTTTTGTGCGTTGACAGCTGCAAAAAGAGTGCAGAAAAGTGCAGCGAAAGGCAAAGGCTGACGGCAGACAGCAAAACAAACAAAAGCGAACGAAGCGACAAACAACAAACAAAGCAGAAGCAGCAGCAGAAGCAGAAGCCAAAGCAAAAACAAACCCACACAGGCACACACCTGCTGCCCGCGTGTGTTAGTGTCTTGGTCCAGGCCAAAAAGCCGTACGAAAAGTGCAGGCAGGATAGCGCAGTCGTGATTTTCCGGCGGAAGAGAGGAGAAAATAGAAAAACCGGAGGAGAATCCAGGAGACAGAGGCCACCAGCCAGAGGAAGAACAAAAGTGAGTTCCTATCGCCCAAGTTCAATGACTTTCGGTCAGACTTAATGAGTTCCACCCTTTGAACCGCCGATAAGACAACAGGCGACAAAAACCCATTTACATATAATTATCTCGCATTGTCCCCCGCCCCATCGCTAGTTTTCACTTCCAATACAGTCGAAATTCTCTGAGAGGAAATCTCCTAGTTTCCAGAATTTTGAGAATCAAAAACACTTGGTTTTACTAGGTTTTATTTATCAATAAAAATGCACAATGAAGAATGGCAAAACTGCCTTAAGTTCTCTTATAAGAACTCTAACAAGGTCTACATTCTGAAACACATAGAAACTATTAATTATTGGCTTTTACGACAGCCATTTGTAGCACAAAACTTATACTAAAACCCATATTTTTAAATTCTTAATGTTTTTGACAACTTATAGATCTAGAAAAATAATAAATAAATAATAATAATGAGTTTGCTTAACATTCTGAAACCTCCATTGTCTACTTTTTCAATTTAAATTTGTAGGCATCACAATTTTCTACTTTAAACTTTCCTAATTTACATTTAACAAAACTTACTGCATTCAAATTAATGTACTGAAATGTGTTTTTATGTTTATAAGTGGGCTCAAGCCCAGTAAAAACTACATAACTCAGTTTAAACACAGTTGTTTTCCACTCAAAGTTGTTCTAATTTGTGTAGTACTTAAATTAAATGACTTCCTTAAGTCGCAGTTGAAACAATGAGTTTGAGTAATGTTTTTAACGAGTAAAAAAGTCTATCATAAACAATGTTAAATAAAACAAAGCGCTGATAGCATTTTGTTCAAAATAAACGTAAAAACATTTCAAATATAGAACACTTCAATTATTTCCCAGCAATTCGTGTTGCCCATTACTTTTATCTTTAACGAGACAGATAGTGGTTCGGGGAGGCTTGACTGTAATTATCTCGCTGGGCATATGCCACTTTTCCCTCCAAAGTCGGCAACAAATATGTTAATTTGAGCAGCTGTAGGCGCCGCACAAAGAGTTCTGTTGGGTTTATTTGCTCAGTCCCCAAAATGAACTTGTCAATTGCTCAATGATTCCGTCAATTATCAGTGTCATCGATGCTATCTCTCCCTCTCGCTGGACTGATAACCGTGGCGATAACGATAGCGATTGCCATATAGCTTAGATTGCATGTTACTTTGGACTTCTTGCGGAAAGAAAATCGGCGATTTCCACTTCCACTCCGCCGCTCTGCCTTGCACAACTTTCCGAGGGATCGCGCGTATGCGTAATATTATTGCGCATACGCCACATGGCGCCCCATCGATAAGAGCTCCCCTGGTTATTGTTTATTGAATTTCGGTTTGTCATTGATTCAATTAATAATCCCACTGGGAATGGGTCTGGAAATGGTGCCTGGGAATGGTATTGCCTGCTCGGTAGCTGAAATTGCCACCGACTTCGATTCCGAAGCCATTTCGCAACCGTAATGGCTCAATGAGTAATGGGAGATGTGAGGAATCGAATCGAAGCGATTCACCCCCCGGAAAACGCATTTCTGATAAGATTAGGGCCGCATATGTTCGCTGGAAATTATTAATGAATTCCAACAGCCGCCAGCCAGCAGTTAGCGAAATGCTGATGCTTCATTGCACAAGCATTCGCTTAAAAAAACCAAGTAAAAACCCCGAGCGGGGGAGGAGAACTCTTCTCCAGCCTTGGAATTATGCAACCTTAGCGCCGATTGCCATAAAGAAAACTCTGCACAAAAACGGCGACACCGAAAACGTGGCTGGGCCTGTAATTTCTAGCATTTTAATTACGGCTGTTGCCACAACAATCATAATGGCTTTGGGTCCGCCTTAACCCTCCGCAGCCTACTGGCGCAATTTTCACGCACGTGCTGCCGCCAAAAAAAACCGGATACGGAAGCCGAAAGGTGCGCCTGCGTCCGAAAAGGTGTGCGTGTTTTTTCCCTAGAAAACATGGCTACACATGTACGATATTATTTGATTTGCATAATGAATGAAGACACCGCACACTGGCCAGGGGAAAGGATTAGGGAATTCAGTTTAAACTCAAATTAATTTGAGCTGAACAAAAACAGGTGTCCCCAAATGAGTTTACATGGTAAGCGGCCCCAGGGATACTTTGAACTGTATTTAAAGCAATAGGAAATACACGAAATATATTATTTAAACTTAATTGTATTTCTTCTGATGAAAAATCCCACAGAAAGGGATAAATATAAGATAAGATCTTAATAGCATTTAAATACTTGGGGTGGAAAACGTCTGTGTTACTTAATTTGCATAATTTGATATGTGTTTCTGTCACTGGAACAGAACTCTGTGTTATTATAAAGTTAAATTCTTTAACAACTGTAATTAGGCAAACAAATAAATATATATTAGAATCAGTATTTAGTTCAGACTCCAATTTAATAATAAATAAATAAATAACCTGCAAGCCAAGAGACTTCCATAAATAAAAACCTTAAATAAATAAAATAGTAGAAACCAAACTCACAGTATTAAAATAAAAAGACTTGGCTAAGACTTTCGAGTTATTTAATTTGCATATTAAATAAAGAGAGCCAAAAAAAGACTTCCGAATTATTTAATTTCCGTAATGAATGCGAATGAAAAGCACAAACCCGGGCAGTGGACAGGCAAATGGATTAGCCAGAGCCACTGGCTTACGCTCAACTCGAATGTACATACAATATATAGAAAAGGAAGCATTACCACAAAAATTTGGCTGTCAACAGAACCACAGGAAATCAACAACGCAAAAAAATAGGTTCTAAAAAAAAACACAGTTGGGGGTGTGGTGTGGGTTCTCAGGACTGACTTCTCGTGTCGCTGGCAAATAAATAAACCCGCAGCCAGGGTTGCTGCTCCACATAAGCTCTGGCATTTGCATACGCATTCGCATACGGATTCGGATGGGGGGCAGGAGGTTGGCCGTAGGTGGTGGCGCTATCCCAGTGGCATATCTTAACTACCCAACTTCTCTGTCGGATGTGGTCTGCCCCACTGTCTGCCTATTTGGGCCTTAGTTGACTCCAGTTGACAACGCAAACACATCAGCCATAACCATATCTCATTTGGGCTCATATCATAAATTCCTTGAGGCAGCAGCGCCTCAGATGGAGATATGGAGGGCACACTGTAGCAGTGTAGCACTGTGCCACTGTAGTTGTTGACTCTCCGCAATTCCATGGGGCACAATCTCATGGCAAACCATTTGCAGGCACGCACTAATTTTTTCCCCAACGCCGTCGCAACTTTTTCTGGGCGCTATTCATAAGCTTAGTTTGGGGCACGTTTCGCATTTTATGGTGATTCGGTTTTATGGTATTTCTCTTTATTTAAATTTAAGTTTTATATGAATTTTGAAGGCATAAAACGGCGGCAAGGTTGGTTTGACACCTTTTCTCGAGCCCATTTTACGGTCAACAATTGAAATCAACACGCTGTTGTCTCTGTATCTGTATCTGTATCTGTATCTGTATCTGTGCCTCTGTCTGCGTCTGTCGGTTATGTATCTTTGCATTTGTATCTCTAAGCCTTTGTTTGGCCCGTCTCGTAGTTTTTTGCTGCGTTAGCGAGCAACTTGCCGAACTGGTTCTGATTCAGAAATTCATAACACAAACATCACATCCTACTTGGCCTGGCAACACCTTAATATAACCTGGCTTATTGCCTTTTGCTTTTGGCTTCTTATATTTGGCAACAGAACTTTTGTCGCCTGCGAGTCTCCAAAACCGGTCACTGGCTTACTCTACTCTATACTCTACTATTTAAATATGCTTAGTCAATGATGCTGATGGTGTCATATGAGCTTGTTTGCGGTTTCTATTTGGGGTTCAGTTCAGTTCGGTTTCGTTTTGTTTTGGCCACTTCCTGGGGCCCCTTAATTGGTTATTTCATTTCATTATTCAATTTGCTACTTAATACAATTACTCGGTGTCCACCATTCACTCGAATCTTTTGAGCCAGCTTATGTTACTCCAATTTACGCTAATTACCCAAGCAAATAATGAGGCTTCCGCATCGCAGTCTTGAGAGTCTTTGGGTTTTATGGCCGCTTCCCTTCCCTTATCTCCGGCTAATCTGGCCAGAATCCACGAATATAATAATACACTCTGAGACAGCGCCCCCCGAAAAAAAGCCAAGAAAGCTGGCGGAATTCTCTCTTGCCTTGGCATAGTTTCTGCCGACTGCCGTAGTTTATTTCTATATAGCCTCAGAGCTCAAGATAAAGCCAGTCAGAGATTTACAGCATCGGGGTCAGTGGGTGGTGTGTATATACATATATACTATAGTATAGTTTTTGTTTAAATCATAAGAAGAAGGAGGAAGCTCACAAAATGCCTGCCGCGCATAAATGTGTTTGCATTTCCACGCCGCTTTACAATTGAGACTTTGGCTTAGACTAGAACAATTTTCCATCAATTGATTGTACCTGACAGAGCAGATAGAGGTAGTGAACAAACATATATATATATAGATATACCTACAGTGCCTTGGCAGGCAATAAATCTATTGGGAGCAGCAGCGGTGGGCTTCGCCTGAGAGATAGCAGGGTTCGATAGACTCGTAAAAATGCGAGGATACAAAGTGATTTTTTTTGTGAATGGGGACACACAACACAAATGGACATAAAAAATATATATATTTAAGAGTTAAGGTAATCAGACTTGGATTTCTAATAGTAAGAATAAAAAAGGGTAAAATGTATAGGGGAAGAAATGAATAAAATAAATGTTAAAGGTAACAAAGAAATACAAAAACACCTAATGAAAATTATAAATAAAAAAGGATACATATTTTCTAACAATATATATATTAAAAAATATTTAATCAATTAAAATTGCCATTGCCTTTAACCTTTAATAAAATATTCACTCTTGTTCCTTTTCCTGACCCATTTTCCTTAGGTGAAGCAAACACTTTTCCCATCGAACCGGCCAAGCAATTAGACATTATTTATAAGCCTTTCCATCAATAAATGCCACTCTAAACGCAAGCAGATTGGCAAATACAGAATTTTAATTGGATGTAGTTTTTGGGCCATTCAAGTGAGCTCCGAGACAGCGAACGAACACACCTGTACTTCCCGCCCTTACACCTGTCATCGAGAGGATTTCCGTAGTTGTTTTTGCACGTAGCACCAGCTCCACATCCACATCCACTTCCACTTCCATAAAAGTTGAAATTGAGCTGAAAGCTGAAGCCAGGCTAAGGTAGAGGGGAAACAATTCCCCGATCGAAGTTTTATGGGTTAAATGTGAACTTTTATTGGCATTTATTATGGCCAGCACTTGACGGGGGAGGCACAAGTTTGCCTGTCAGCTGTGCAGGGTATGGAAATTTGATTGCATTTCACTCGATTAACCATCAAAACGGGCCAGAAAACAAACATGTGGAGTGGGTATCCGTATTTGCACAGCCATTTCAGTCTAATTGGACAAGCAAAGCAAATGCAAATGATGAAACGCATAAAAATCTAGACCGAAAATGCTGACAACGCACAGAAGTATCTATAGATACGTGCATCTGCGGGATATACGTTTTTTTCGGGGCCCACGGATCAGGCATATTTTGGGTGGTCGCGGTCATGCACATAGCCATAAAGCATACTTTTCACAGATTTATGATTTGTTTATTTTGCGCTCTCATTTCCCGATATCTTCGAGGGGAGGCGGGGCCGTGAGGTAGCCAACTTGGCGACACATTCGCACACATTCGCTGTCAACAAAAACAAAAAAATCCAAGAAATAATAATAATAAAACCGCCGAAAGGAACCGCATTCTGTGAAGCAGCTTCTTATGTTTTATTTTCCATCTTTCGCTTATTGGCATAAATGGACTTTTGCGGCGAGTAGTCGCTGAGTCTGCGGATCCGCCGGGCTTATGTTTAATTATAAATCCCGTTACTCACAGGGGGGAAAAGGAGTTTTTGCGATGCAGCTGCTGCTTCGTTTATGGGCAGCCAAGCAACTCGAACCGAACTCAGCCAGCCATCTCCATCAGCGACTCGTCAT
Organism: Drosophila tani; assembly: GCA_008042535.1. NCBI lineage: Eukaryota > Metazoa > Arthropoda > Insecta > Diptera > Drosophilidae > Drosophila > Drosophila tani. The sequence goes on along the minus strand of VNJO01009950.1, from coordinate 5,537 downwards.
CGGTTCGGGGGCTTCCCCCCTGTCCTCTGAAGACACCCCCTTTTGCCTTGTGCTTTTTTGGCCCCTTGGCAGCGACGTGCCCAAAATGCATTTGCATTCGAGTTATGTGCGCTAATTTCACGTTATGAAATTTTTATTTCGCACATTTGCCCGTCGCATTTTCCTGCCTCGTTTTTCATCTGCAAGTGGAAAAATAAAAATAAACAGCTTCCCAGAGAACGAAAATCCAGGCAGATGTCATTAATTTTTTGTATATTTGCATATCATTAAAGGCGCTTTCTGTGTCATGAATCAAGATAATATTATTTTGGACATCAAAATAAATTTAAGGGGGTCGCCTTGGGTTATTTTGGTTAGCTAATAAATAGTATTATTTATTTATTTATCTTATAGAAATACTTTTAGCGTTGGTTTCCCTATTTTTCGCTCTGTGCCTTCATTAAACTTTGGTCGCCTTAGGCCAACTTAAATTAGTTCTATTAAGAAATCATCTCTCATTGCTTCTCACAAAAGGCAACGATATAGGCGAATTCCTTGGCCAGTTGAGCGGGGATTGTTCCTTAATCTCGAGACAGCGTTGGCATGTGGGTGACACTCCCCCTCCTCCTCTGCCTACTACTTCTTTACTCTCAAAATCCCCCTGGAAATGTGAGCAACTCTTTGTGTTTTAATCTGTGGGCGTTGAGTCTTGGATTTCACTTGCTGAAGAGTGCAAAGTAATCAGTGAACGGGGGCAGCTGTAGATGAGAGGATCGGGGAGGGGAGACTGCTTGCAACTGAGCTGCAACAGGGACAGCGGCGGCGGTGGCCACTTGTGGGCCTCGAGTGTTGTTGGTAAAAGCGTTTTGTATCTGTCGGATACAATGGGCCATAAATCAGAAGAGTTCCACTTGCCGCTCGAGATTGCACTACTTTGGTGTTTTGTGTTTGAGAAACTTTTCATATTTTTGATGGCGGAGAAGGGAGAATGGATTCGTATTTGGATTCAGATTCAGATTCGTATTCGGATTCGGATCCAGAAGCACTGTTTTGCGGTGGTAATTGCACGCTCGCTGAGGCGTATCGTATGCTGCAGGTTTCCGTTCCGTTGTTCATTCAAGGGAAAATGGGAAGCCGGGAAAAGCGGGACAGCGAGAAAAGCGGGGAGAAGTGGGAGCAGTCGGAGCAGTCGGATAAGCGGGTAAAGCGGGAAAAGCGTGAAAAGGGGGAACGACCCGAAATAGCGGCACAGCCAAATGCGGAACATGAAGCATAACAAGGGCGGCTGCACACTGAAAGTATACCTTATTGGGTAGGGATTAGTTCAAGTTTTCTTTGGAGAAATTAATAATTAACTTAAAAACCTTGAGCCTAACAATTAAATCATATTATTAAATATGTTTAAAAATTAATTATGAGCTTGTGATGTATCTTTGAGCTTATAATTAGATGTAAACATATTTAAAAATATGTTTAAATGGGAATGCTGTTTAATTTTTATTAAAAATGTTACTAATCATAATTATAACATCATTTCCAAACCGAAAATAAATTTTATAATGAGTTTGCATATCTCAATATTTATTTCTATTCAAATACCTTTTATATTGATCACTTTTCCAAAGATACTAGAGCAAGTAGAGCAGTAACCTTATCTTATCGTTCCTTATCTGCTCATTAGAATGTATTTATAAACCAAATGAGACATTAATTGTGCAGATATAATATATAACCTAGGCTAAAAATCTAATCACAGATAAAAAGCAATATAAATTCCCACACATTTTTGATAATATTTATTCTCAGTGGAACAGGGGGGAAATATGCACGGGTAGTACGTGTTGCAATTCAATAGATACAGTACTCGGCTGCTGCCCCATATCCATCCTCCTTGCGAAGCAGATACACAGGCCCAGATACGGCTGCAGATACAGATACAGATGCCGCCGCGTGCGTGAGAAGCTTCAAGTTGGTGCGTTTCGCTTCTTTCACGCTCTCACTGGCAGCGACTAAAGTTGGTAGTTGAAAAACAGCGAGAAAACATGGAAAATACAGGCAGTACAGACACAAAAAAACGTGTTCTTTGTCACGCTTGGCCAGCAGCACTCGTAAAAGTATCTCTATCTGTTGCCGCCGAGCGCTCCTGTGCTTGTATCTCTCATATGTGAGCCAAGTGCACGGCCCGAAAGGCCGAACTGTAACCAAATACATGCCATTAGCACCGGCACAGAAGAGGGCACCCGAACGGGCGAACGAGGGCCAGAGCACAACAGTTCCGTAATTACATCTGCATCCGTTCTGGCATTGTGGCCAAAAAGCAAAGGACGGGGGGTCACACACAGATTGATGCCATGATTGATGTGCCCTGTTCCGGCGGAGATCGCAGGGCCCACCTTATCAGTGGGTCTCCACTTCCATTTCCATTCCCATTCCCATGCCTATTCCCATACTCCTTTGCTGGGAGACGCTCCTGCAATTTTCGCTTGCTTCCATCAAATTTACAGACCATAAATCTCTGCGGCTGCGGGTTGGACCACCAAGTGCCCTCACACCGTAGGCCTTAGTTGTCTTAGAGTCAAATGGTTTAAGGAAGTTTTCACGGCGTTTAATTAGAAATCCCATTAGGCTCGAAAACATCATTAAAAGTTGGCCAGCTCACCAAACCCACTCTATTTGTTAAGGTATTTATTTTCTGGGCGCGTATTTGCCAGCTTGTTAATGGAATTTTAGTCAGTAACTACCTACAAGGTGTTAAATTTAAAGCAAATTAACAAAATACTGACATAAAGGAACTGGCAAAAAGTTAATTGCATATTTACTTGTGTATAATTAATTGATTTAATAATATAGTTAGCTTGGTAATTATCGAGGGGGATTATCTGCTGGGAGTTAAAAGTGTTACGCTTCAGTTTTCCTTATTTTATTTGATTTCTTATATATTACACTTGCTTAAAATGTGTTAACTACAATATAAAATCCTGTAACATTAATATATTACAAGTTTTTCTAAAATAATTTCAGAAGATCCCCCTTTAAGAATTCCGAACGTGACCCTGTCTTCATTTTCTCTTCCCTAAATAGCTCATAAATTCCCATTTTAATGCATTTTTTAAGGGATCTATATGGCATATCAAATAAGTGCAGTAAATGACATTATTATATTGTTATTTTTTGTGGTTTTCCGCCCAGAATTACGACACTTCTGCTGATGCTGTAACTTCTCGTAAGCCGGACCCTAAAAATCCGATTCGACGCGACTTGTTGGCAGCAAATGCTTTGAATTTGTCACTCGACACGTCAATTATATAAATCGCTTGTGTGCGCGGGACCCTGCCCTCTCTTATTTCGATACAAAAAAATGATACAAAACTGAAAACGAATTTGAAAATAATGTGTGAATTTCTCCTTGGCTCGTTTCAGCTCCCAAAAGGCAACCCGATGAGACTGTCAACATGGCCGAGTGAATGAAAATATGAAAATATTTCGTATATCTTCTGGAAAAAAGTGAATTGAAAAGTGTGTGGTGTGGAAATGCTCGATGGCGATCGCAGCTGAGGATTATTGATTCCGTCGAATTACGGATTGCACAATCCACAATCCGTCCGAAAAAAAAAAGATATAACGAATAACTCGAAACGCATTTATAGAAAAATAAATCTCCGGCAAACAGTTGCAGCTGCCTACTTAGGCTAATTGATTTTCATTTCGGTTTCTGTTTTTCCCATTTGTTTGTTAGCTGGCTTGTTTGTTTGTTTGTTTGCTTGCTGGCTTGCAATGAGGCGTCCAAAAGCTGCCAATCACAACAACAGCAACTACAACAACTCACCAAATGAACAGAAAAAACAATCAAAAAACCAACAAGCACAAGTACATGAAGTGAAGCTGCGCGGCGACAATTGCGTTTGCGCTTTTCCCTGTTTTTTTAATTAATTTTAAGTGTCGCCGTATTTTGTTGTTGCCTTTGGCCCTTTGGCGATAGGGGAAAAAAAGCAAAAAAAACGGGAGAGAGGAAACCCTCCGGAAATCGGCAATTTAATTTACAATACAACATTAGTACGGACATAAAAGCGGATAAAGGCGAGCACCGAAAGGAGCAAAGAAAATGTTCGCGGGAATTAGGAAGCGCCTGGCACGCAAGTAAGTCACCAGAAAAATTCCTTACACCTAGAATAAGTCTACGAGTTCAACCTCTAAAAAAAGGAATTTGAATCATTTTATATTTGAATTTATTTCAAGAAATATCCTAGAGCTTAAAGTAAAGTAGTTTATTATTATTACCTTTTAAGGTAATTTCAATAAAAAATTAAGCCCTAAAATGACTTCGATTTTACATGATTTTTCATCGTTTTAATAATATTTTAATCAGACTGATGAGCTGTTTTATATTTGAAACATTTACTTAACCAATTCCAAATTTATATGATGTGTATGAGGCCTGCTATTGTTTGTTTATTTTATATACTGCTATTTCTAAGGTTTCTTAGTTAAATGGATAAATTATTTCTATTAAGGTATCTTTACTTTTAGAAATTAAAAAGCTGTCAAAATTATTTTTAAAGAACTAGAAAGGTCTCAAAGATACATCTTAAAAAACTTTACTTATCTTTATTTACATCATATCAATTATTACGTTAATATTATTTAAAAATTTGAATTATTTTTTAAAATTTAAATGTTTTGTAATAGAGGTGGAAAATCATCGATTCTTTCGATGTTCCTATTGCAGACGTCGGTCTTTAATCGATAATCATCGATAAAAAAATCCGTTTTAGTTTTTAAAAGCTCAACTTACCGATCATTTCAACTTTTGAATTGAAAAATAATTATAAAATTGCTAAAAGTAACAGGAAACTTCAGAAAATTCTTATATAATCTTTAGAAAACTTCAGTTTAATTTAATAAGGAACAANTCCGTTTTAGTTTTTAAAAGCTCAACTTACCGATCATTTCAACTTTTGAATTGAAAAATAATTATAAAATTGCTAAAAGTAACAGGAAACTTCAGAAAATTCTTATATAATCTTTAGAAAACTTCAGTTTAATTTAATAAGGAACAAACCTTAAGAATCTAATATATTTTTTACGAAAAGTACCTTTTAAAAAATTTTGTTTATTTAAAAAAATCACCAACATTTTTATTTAATTTACTTAATGTTTCTTAATTTCTCAGTAAACCCCCGTTCTCCCTGTGTAAGCCACCCCCCTTTTCGCCCCCGCGGCGACGATTATGTCCAGCAGCAGCAGCTTTTATGTGTTTCCTTCCACTTTATCAATGCTGTCCTGTCTTATTCGTCCTCTTCCTTGGACTTGGACTCCTTCCTCATTCCGCCTTGGCCATGCCCCAATTCCTTCGTTAATGACTTTCGCGATAAAGGTCATTGGTCGCCAGAAGGGGGGCCAAGTCGTGAGCGGGATTCCAGGGAGTTGCCTTTTCAATTTGCAAAATCGCTGACAAAACTGGGAGGGTATCGCGGTACAATAGAGATATAAAAAAAAAGGGAACGCTGCAATGGCCAAACTTACTTTTGTATAATTAATTTCTGGCGACTTACAATCCC
>VNJO01009946.1:0-106105 GCA_008042535.1 Drosophila tani | reverse complement strand
CAGGTTGGAAAATTCCGTCAAATATTCGATTAGCCGAACCAGAGATTCACACACCGCAAAGAGTCGATCTACTAATAGGAGCCAGCCTTTTCTTCGAGCTTCTTTGTGTTGGCCAGATTAAGCTGGAGGATGGTCTTCCGCTGCTTCAAAAAACTCGTCTTGGATGGGTGGTGTCTGGAGGCGGTTCAGCGCAAACCCAGGCAGTTACTCTAGGTCCCATTTCAGCAGGGAGGACATCCGATGAGATCGATCTGCGCATGGATGAAATAGTTCGACTTCCAGCTAGGCATAGCTTGGACATGCTAGGCGACTCCTACTCGCAGGCAAGGCGTAGGTTCTTAAATTTGGAACACAAGCTGGAAAGGCGTCCACAGCTTAAACGGCTAATGGAACAACGAAGAGAGCCGTTCGGAAGCTGTGCATCCTGCCCGCCCAAGATGAAGTCGCCGTGCCTGACCAAGATGTTGTTGCAAGACCCAGTCTTGCAACGGGGGGAGGATGTTTGGTCATGCCCTCTCTAAGTGATGGCCCAGCAGCAGCAGCAGCAGCAGCAGCCGAATAATGCACGCATAGTTATCTGCATTTATCTATGCACAACCTCGGCCTTTGCCCTAAGCACAGCTTCGGCCGCCTACTGTGCCGAAGCTATCAGTCAGTTGTCATTCTATCGTTTAATGCGCGAGATCAATTCGAGCGCAGTCAATTCGCTTATCTTACTTATCGGGCGCAGCATAGTTGTTGTTCGCTTTCTCATTATTTCGAGCGCAGCCAGTATTGCTGTTCGCTAATCTTGCCTAGGCATAGTTGCCTAGTTGTACATAAGTTTACCTATTGCCCTTCGCGGCCGAATAAACATATTGAAATTAATGAACAATCGCATTGGTTTTATTTAAGTTAGTGAAAAAGCTCACTAGCTCAACAAAAATATTACACAAGACTTGCTAATCAATACAGAGTACTTGTATCGAACGTCCACTGTATTTTGATATCTGCGATGCCCCTTCTTTTGCGCTGTGTGAATTTCTTCATAAATATTTCGTAAAAAGAAAGTTTCACAGTGGCTGACAAACTGTAACGCACCCAAAAGCAAAAAACCAAAAACCAAGAAAAGTAAATAAATAAACAAAGCATAAACGAAAACCCGACGCCAGATGAATCACCAAAGCGATTGTGGCCGTGTTGAAAGTGTTAAATGCATTGCATACGGGTGGGATGGGGATTTGGATTTGGCCAATGTGCTTCACTCGAATCTGCTGACCAATGGTCACTACAACCACTCGTTGTTGTTGCTTTCTTATTGCTCAACTCTGGGTTTCAGGCCTGGCTTTTATTTTCATTTTGCATTTCACTTTGCCGCTTGCATGACTCCCCACTGCGGTGCGGTTGTTATTGTTTTCTTCGGTTTCTTATTTAGTGTTTTTCTAGTCGCTGCTGGCTATTTTGGAATTTTTTAATTGGCCGCCAACATGCAATTGGCCAATGATTCTCCAGCTCCGAAATGCACTCTGCAGGATGTCAATGATTGATTACAAAAGTGGAATGTCCCTCCTTCACTCTTTTCACACCGCTCAGTTTTGACTGCATTGCGTGTTACCCACAGTGGTTGTGTTATTTATCTGGCTTATTAAGTTTATGGACTGCTAATTTATTGATTTATATGCCAGGCTCTGTTTTCGACTTGTTGAGAGTTATGCCAGACACGTTGTAAGACAAAAAAGTGAGCAATTTTGCAAGGTAATTGATTTGGCAATGAGCTGAGAGGAATCAAGGGAGTTCAGTTGAGTCAGGTTGGGAGTTTTGTGTTCAGGGGATGTGTAATAAATATTAAAAATAATATTTTGCATACAGAATTAATTCTAGTAACTTTATTTATTATTTTCCTGCAACTCCAGCCATGTTTCCCTAGCAAACTTTAATAAATTTAATTAAAGTGTCTCTTGTTTACTGAGAGAAAATACAAACCATCCTCAACAGAAGCTTTCAAGACATTACATTTTTATATTTTCGACTAGACACAATATATGCATTTTACATCTGCCTGTGGATGAGGCTGCAAATGGTTATTCAGATGATTCAGGCTTTTCCATTACTCCTTAGTCAGCCATTAAGTCGCTGCGACTCTTTCAATGTAAACAATCAACGGAGTCGCGTACTGAGAATAGTTTTACGAGCCCTTCGCTGATTTCCATCTGGCGTCTGCTGCTTAATTTTTCTTAAACAAAAACAAAATAAGAGGAAAACCGGAGCCAGCCCGAGTCTCGTGTGCGATCATAAATAAGTCAACGAATGGGACTCGAAGGGGGGGATGTTTGGGGATGAAGTGCACTTGTGGCCACTCACTTGGCGTCAAAAGATTTGCTATAAATAAGCGAACCTCGGCTGAGGAAGCAATTTGCGGCAATTGCCACTTATGCGATGCATTTACAGTTTGAGAGCCGGCCTGCGAGTAGTGAGTAGTGAATAATGAATAATGAATACCGAGTGCCGAATGCAACACATGCAGCACATGCAAATAAATGAAGATTAACGATGAGCGAGTGGTAAATCGGGCGGGAAGCTTCCTTTTTACACTCGTAAGTGGCTTTTTTTCGGCCTGGCGACATGAGTTGACCCAGTTTTTGGGCTCCAACAAAAAAAAAAAAAAGGGGAGATACATATGCACATGTAGCTGCGGATTCAGTAAAAAGTGAATGTTGCCGATGCCAAAATAACTTAAAAAAAACGCCAACGCATCTGCGGGTGGTCAGACAACTTTTGTCGAGCAAAAATCAAGCAGAGAAATGCCAGATCCCCTACAGTTTCTACCCCCCACACCCTCTGGTAACCCGTCAAAAAATCCATAAATCATTCAGCAAAATTCGCTGACAAATAGCCTGAAGTAAGTCGAGAGTGGCTCAACCTAGAGTGCGGATTATTGCCAACTGAACACTGGAAAAACTAAAAAAAACTCGATTTGAATAAAGCTATAAGGTCATTAAGTCATGAGGAATAAAGCTTTAATATATTAAACAAAATTGAATCATATAAAACGAATTAAAGAATGGAATAAAATATGTAACTTTAAATGTCATTTTAATTTAAAGAAAGTTTATTTAAAGGTTTTAGTTTTCTATAAATTTATTTAAGGAGCTTTCCAATTTCTATTTAATATATTATCAACGAACTTTGCTATTTCATATAAATTAAATTCTAGATCTATAGCGAATTCCAGTGTACCCGAATATATATTTTATTTAGAAAGCCACTTAATTGTATTTCCACAATATTAATTATAACTTTTCCTGTGCACTCTTGGACTGACATATGCCTCTCCTTTCTGTCAAAAAGTCCCTTAACTTGGCCCAGAGCCTGCCCTGCCATGCCAGCCAGCCCTTGTCTCTCTCGAAACTGCAGTTGACATTTTGAACCACAGGCAATCGAAGCTGCCTTCAATAATTCAATATGCACGTCCAATTTGTTAGCCTCGTTGGTGGCTTGTTTTGGCCAAGTAAACAATGCGTTGGTTGCCCATATGGACGAGTGAGTGTGTGTGCTGCTCGAGGAGTTATGTTCCAGTTAGGCTTGTTTAATCAATATTTGACATGCGGACGGGAATCGGGTTTACCTACGGCTTGGCTAGCTTCCATTTTCCCACTAATTATACGGGCAGGAAATGTATATATCTTGTTCTCCCTGTACTCCTCGCAGCTTTGACAACTGTTTGGAGGCACGCAAAAAATAAAGTTTCCTCGGAAGCCGAATGGGGCTTACAAGTTTGGGGCCTGGCAATTTAGCATTGAAGAAAAAAAAGATTCTAGGAAGGGTTCGCCCAGCAGAAGAACATTCTTCCATGTTTCACGCTTGGCTGCCGAAATTCTCGTGAGACAAAGCTAGCTTCACAAGTCTCCACGGGGCGGAGTTGGTAACTCCACTCAAAGCCCAGAGTCTCGCCGATCACACGAGCAATTATTTTATGAGAAAAGCCAAGCCAAGCGAAGGAAATAATAAAAAGAAAGAAAGAGGGGAAGTTTGTTGTTGGTTGGGCAACCACCACTTTGGACTTGCTCTGGCGGCAAAACTTTTGTCAGCTGTTTGTAATTTAAATGTGCAAAGTTACACAAAGTCTTAACCCATCCATCGCACACCCCTTGGCCAGTCGAGTGGAAACGGAGCAGCTTCAATGCCCATGCGCCGAAGGGTTAAGCGAGTGTAGAAGGTTGGTCAATCTCTCACGAAAGCCCAAAGAAAGCCATTGAATATGGTCACAGTCAGGGGAAAATATATAGTATTAATATAAATATATATTAATTTATTAAAATAAAATATTTCTTAATTTTTAAATAGAATTTCCTTTCTAAAAAAATTCTATGCTTTGTTTCCCATAACAAAATAAGTTATTCCCCTAATCCAGAGCCAAATCTTGCTTTGTTTCAGTTTTTCAGACCTTCTGCATGGCATTAAAATAATTATTTCCCTGAGCAACTTGTCGCTGGGTATTAATTCTCCCCCAAAAACCCTTGATGACACTACTATTATTTCCAGCTCAGCCTTAGCTCGTTGCAGAATATCTTGTTACGGCTCTCGGCCCCCTGGTTTTCTGGTGCTCATAAAGGCGTGACATGAAGTCATGCTCCTCATACCTTTCGAGTTACCTCCGACTCACAGTCGGGCAGATCGGGGGAAATTGCTTCCCGTGGGCGTGTGGGAATGGAATCGAGTGTAGAGTAGAGTGGCTTCTCGGTCCTCTCTTGATTCTGCCTTGGAATTGTCGCAGCTAATTTTATGCAGCAACTCCGGCTGTTGGGTTCACTGCGCACAAATTGGGTCACACACCGCAAGACTTCACATGCAACTCGTAGCCGACTCCGTCTCCGACTCCGAAACTCCACTGCAATTAAATCTATTTTAAGGCGCACATAATGCATGATTTTTTATTAATTAGGGGGGATCTTAAAAATCAATCAGGTAGCTTGCATAATTTATGGCAATCTTGAAACCATTTTCGGCTGCCTTTCGCTTTCAGCCATATAATTTTTACGTTTTCGGTTTGCTTTGTTCCGCTAATGAAATTGTCGCCAAACTGTAGCAACTTGAGCCAATGATTGCCATATTTAGGCCGTGTTTGGTGTTCAATAAATACCGAAACAAAACACGAATATCAATGAACGAAAAAACGAGCGAACCAGTTGCTAAAGCGATTTTGGCCAAACACAACAACGCCCCCAAAAAGCTGACTGTCTGTGTGTGAGCTCACTTTTTTCTTACACCTGAGAGACATGATCTCATTCCGATTGCAGTTGCCAAAGCTTCTAGGAATTTTATATTTCATTTTATATCATATGAGTGGCTCTTTTTAATGCCCATTTTAACACTTATTTTGTTCTGGTCTGTGAAAAACGATAAGAAAGTCCATGAGTGTATGTTAATTAAGTTTGTGAAAGCGTTTCAAACATAACATTCGTGCTCAGCTCGGAGACGTGTTACGAATTCTGAGTTGAGAGATCAGCTTTCAATAGGTTCTAGAGTGCGTCGCAGCTGGAGCTTGGCCCATTAAGAGAGTAGCGGTTTTAATAAAGTTCTGCTAGGCATTAAAAGTGTTAATGATCTTTAGGCTTTCCAGAAAATAATAGAAGAAATCTTTGTTTAAGAATGGGAATATAATGAATTATAAAGTCTGCTGAGCATGGAAACTTAATTTACAATTACCAAGGCTTATTATTTTTGGAACTTCATACGTTTTGGTAGGTTTTCAATTTAATTTACAATAACCATTGATCATTATCTTTGGAAGATCAGCTTAATACTTAAATTACTGTTAAATTGAGGCATCTATTTTCGGATATTATCCTTAATTCCATTGTTTCAAATCCCTTTGCTAATTCCATCCGCAGCTTGACACTTACTCTTGACTCGACTTGACATTTGTGATTTATGCGTTTTTGATTTAAGCACTTCAATCTCGAGCCTGACTTGTGTGTGTTTTCGTATCACCCTTCAGAGACACGAATAAATCATGCAGTGGGGTGAGTGGGTTGTGGATTTGTCGCCATATATCCACATTTATAGCTCCTTTTCGCCCTCCCTTTTTTCGCCTCACGTGCGTAGGACCCAGCACACACATATATCAATCACTTGGCGAACTCGCATGTGTCACACTTTCCGAGAGTTGAGCAATGCGAACTGCATAAAATATTCACAAAGGCGAAACAGGGAATAATATTAAAAATATTACACAGTTTCGGAGGCGTTGCAATGGCTGCCAAACCCCTTTCTTTCGGTATTTTCTTTTTCCTTTATGATTTTGTTCCCCTAAAAGTTAGGGGGCCCCGGTGCTTCCTGTGCTTTTTTGTTGTACTTTGTTTGTGAAGAGGCGAGGGTGTTGGATGCAAAATGCACATTTTTAATGACGCCCCCCGACTGCACTTGAGGCCGAAACAATAACAAAAAAGAAACAACAAGGAAACGCTGTTGACTTTGGCAACGTCGCAGGATTTTGCACACATGGGGGTGTCCGTCCAGGGACAGGGACAGGGCCAGGGATTGAGTATAGTGAGGAGAGATCGCTGCCCTTCGTCGTATGCAAATCGGTTGTTCAATGCAGAAGGAGATGACTTTGCCAAGGGGCCTGCTCTCTGCCCTTTCCACTCTATGTCGCCAGGGGCCCCTCTCATCTCCTCACTTTACCCCACTAACCTCGTAAGCAAGCCTCTGTACAGAGAGAGAAAAGGAATTGTTAAAAGAAGAAATGGAAGGGATAAAAAACCTACTGTATTTATGAAAAATATAAAAGAATCTTTTATAAATTCCTATGCAGAACTTGCAATTTTCGTTTCTATAAATCCCTTTTATTTGTTTAAAATTTTCCATTTTAAATTACTTTATTCTCTGTGTACTTGAAGCTGCCATATGGCTGTAGTTCCGCTTTCGGTTCTCCTCACTTTTGGTTCCATTTCTGCGCCGTGTGCTCTCTGTTCTGTCTCTGGCTGTATGTTCTTTTAGATCTGAGCTCGTAACACTTTTCCCCATCTTGTGGCTCGTGTGTGCGCGTTCGCTCTGACTGTAATCCGCTTAAGTTCCTTGGAATCGGCACATAAACATCATCATCATTGTCGGCGTTATGATTGTCATCGGCGGGTTCTTCTGGTTCTGTGCAAGTTCTACATTCGTCATGCTTTCCACTTTATTAAATTTTAGCTTTGGCATTTTCCGGTTTTGCCCAGTTCTCCGTCTGTGCTTAATACTCCGCTTACAGACTCCGCTTTCCTAATTAGATCTCATAGAACAGAATCAAAACGGAAACCGGAAAACCGAAAACCGAAAACCGAAAACCAATTGCCAAAGTGGAAATCTAGACAAATTAGTTGAGTTTTCCCTATTAGATGACTCACTTCCTTTGTTGACCCAACTTGACTTAGCTTATCCTAACTTAATATCTATTTTCGGGGTTGGGTTCCGTTCCCCTCGTCTGAGCATTTCCCAATTTTCTCCCATTTCCCATTTGCCATTTAAGCAAACATTAAAAGGGCAACCCGCCCTCGGCAAATGAAGCCAACTAAGCGTGTGACGTGACCGGCTCTATGAGCAGTATCTGCAACAGTCCCACTCCAGTTCCACAGTTCCATACTTCCATAGCTCCAGTTTCCATTTAATTCCCCATCCAGCCATCCAACCATCCATCTAGTGACTGTCTAGGGTTACAACAAAATTTATTAATTTTCCTCAATTGCCACATTCGTTTTGTTGCCTGCCAAGGGGAGTTGTAGTAGGAAACTGCATTTGCATATTGTTTTTTGGTTCACACGATACAGATACAGATACAGATACAGATACAGATACAGATACACAAAAACTGGCGAATGCCTGAGCGATGGATGTCAAAATCCATTGGATATGCACCCAAATGACTGACAATGCAATTCATTAGCGGTGCAGTCAGCTAGCTGGAAACCACTCGGCTTGAATAATCGACTGAGCTAACCTTGCAATCGATGGCAGAAGTGAGAGGCGCCTCCTAGTGCTTGTCAAAGTGCGGCTGCTGGCCTCCCTCCTCCAGTCCGTGTCAAACTTATTTCTTTTCTAATTCCTTTCCCAAAAACTTCCTGGCTGGCTGGCTCTCTGGCTGGCTGGGTCATTACTTCCAGCCATCAGCTGCAGTTGCAATTGGCAGCCGGCAGACTATTAAATCAAGGCACGAACTATCGATGAACCTTAACTTGACACACACTCCCTTTAACCCCTTACGAACCCCTTCCTTAACCCCCTTTGGCTGCAGGCCAGCGCAACACAAAAGAATCGTAGAAATGGAAAAACTGTTATTTGCAAATAAAAGAGTGAACTTTTTAATATGCTTGCTTGTTTAGGGGCCGGGACTAGACAAAAGCTTCGAGTGGCGCCAGGAATTGAAAAGGAAATGCTTGGAAAAGCAGGGCAGCTCCTCATGTCAAATGAAAATTGTTGGCTTAATGTTATCAAAAATTCAAACCCAGCCGAGTTTCCCTCGGCGCAAATCCATCACGTAATCCCCGCCCCACCCCCACACCCACTGCCATATTTGTTTGGCGCTTTTGCAAATAGTTTGTGCCAACAAAATTGCAAAGGCATCGACAGTCGCTGCACCACTTCGCCGTGGAGCTCCGCTCTGGTCTCCACTGCTCCGCTCTGCACTGCTCTGCCATTATCCAATCCATCCACATGGCCCCAGGCCCCGGGACGCGCATTTGCATGCGGGACTGGAGGAGGAGGCAGCGGGAGGGGCTCTTCGTCGACGATAATTGCATGAAATTATAATACAGCCGTGTGCTGTCGAGCCGAGCTCTTTGTCCGTCGTCGCCATGTGGGAGGCTCCACTGTGTGGCACCCACACACATAATCAGGCCCCAGTTGTGTTGTGTCGAGCTGGGCGGGTTTTTGGGTTTGAAATAGGGACTGCTGCCACACATGGTCCTCTGACACACTATATTCCGCTGAATAATCAAGACGCGAAGAATGGGTATAGAAAATTATATTTATTTCCACTCAGGAACTATACTTTTTGTCGCCAGTAATCAGGACTGAATAGGTATATCTTAAGTTATTTATAATGTTAAAATCATAATACTAACTCCGCTTTAAACCTTTTTCTCTTTCACAGAACCACCATCGCGGCAGCAACGCTAGCGAGGAGCGCGTGCCACAGCCGCACTCGCCCCACGACAGCCACTCGCATCCACACAACGGTGGCCTGCAGCATTCGGGATCGCGGGCCACGCTCCGGCATTCGATGAACCACTCGAGCACCTCCACGGTGTCCGGTTCCGCATGCAGCTCCACGCCCGCCTCGCCGCAGCTGAGTGGGGTGGTGAGCGCCTCCGGGGGCCAGCTGCTGTCCAACGGACACCACTACCAGTCCCAGTCGTCGGTGAGCTCCAACTCGTCCATCGTTTCGGCCATTCCCGCCTCGCAGAGACTGCTGGAGGAGGCGCTGGCCAAGTCGGCCCCGTATCCGATGATCCTGCTGCCGCAGCTCGGCGGCTATTGGTTGGATGGGACCGAGCATGAGTGCGGCTACGATGCCAGGGGCAATCCCCTGCTGCCGCAGACCACCTGGATGGCCAAGTTCGAGACGGACGACACGGCCAAGTGCTATCGGAGATTCTACGCGGCCAGGGAGCACTCGAATTTGGTGGGCCAGGACGAGCAGTTGGGCCCCGTCTTGATCTCGATCAAGACCGAGAATGTGGCCAACCAGGAGCACATGCGCATCCTGCTGCGGCTAAGGACTGGGACAATGCACGAGCTGATCCCGGTCTCGTGCCTGGGCGCCCAGCCCAGTCCGCTGAAGATGGTGCGGCTGCTGAACGACCAGATCCAGGTGGACCACTTTATGCCGGTGCTGTGCCCCAAGGCCTCGCAGCTGATCAGCGTCTACGACGAACACGTCCTCGTTTCGCACTTCAAGTTCGGAGTGCTCTACCAAAGATATGGACAGACCACCGAGGAGGAGCTGTTCGGCAACCAGATGACCTCGCCGGCCTTCGACGAGTTTTTGGACGTGCTCGGTCAGCGGATCCGGCTCAAGGACCACAAGGGCTACAGGGGTGGGTTGGACATCCAGAACGGACACACTGGCGACACGGCCGTGTACGAGGTGTTCAAGGAGCGCGAGGTCATGTTCCATGTGTCCACCCTGCTGCCCCACACCGAGGGCGATCCCCAGCAGCTGCAGCGGAAGCGGCACATTGGCAACGACATCGTGGCCATCGTTTTCCAGGAGACCAACACCCCCTTCTCGCCGGACATGATCGCCAGCCACTTCCTGCACGCCTTCATCGTGGTGCAGCCCATCGAGCCGAACACTCCCCACACCCGGTACAAGGTGAGCGTGACGGCCCGCGACGATGTGCCCTTCTTCGGACCCACGCTCCCCAATCCGGCCGTCTTCCGGAAGGGGCAGGAGTTCAAGGAGTTCATCCTCACCAAGCTGATCAATGCGGAGAACGCCTGCTACAAGGCCGAGAAGTTTGCCAAGTTGGAGCAACGCACCAGGACCTCGTTGCTCCAGAATTTGGTGGAGGAGCTGCGCGAGAAGACCCGCGACTTCCTGGGCGCCGATCTCTCCCAGGCAACCGCCGGCAGTCCCACTCCCGAGACCCCCAAAGCGGAGAGCGGCGGCGGTGGCAATGCCGGCTCCCGATTCATAGACACGGTGAAGAAGGCCCTGATCATGCGGGTGCGATCGCAGAGCGTGGACACCGGAAATGGACATGGTCCGGGGCAGACGGACAAGTTCAGTGTGAACACCAAGCTGGGCACTCTGAATGCCAAGAAGGAGGCGCATCCCGAAATGCAGACACCCAATTTGAATGTAAGTTCAAGAAGAGATAACTTCTAGATTCCCTTTTCCTAAGCCAATTTCTTTCTGTAACAGACCTGCAGTCGTACGGCCTCCAAGTCCTCGTCCAAGTCCAAGTCCTCGAACGAGTCCACCTCCTCCTCGCCGGACATCACCTCTCGCCAGGCGAACAACAACAACATCAACAGCAACTCCAATGGCGGTCTTCTGGCCCAAAATGGATCCGGAGGTGTGGCCGCAGCGGTAGCCAGTGCCGCCCAAAATGGAGTAGTGGCCGTGGCCACCATGTCCGAGACGAGCGATGACTCCAGCCTGAACAGCGTGGATCTGGACCCGATGATGGCTCACTTGGACGGTGGGGCCACCTACATAGACAGCGACACGGGGCTGGAGAGCATGAGCTCCGCGGAGGCCACCACCAAGGCGTGCTCCCTGTGCCTGGACGGCGTCCAGTCCACCATGATGGGCAGTTCCCCAAGCAACGAAACGATCATGAAGATCGAGAATCTGCGCCAGGAGGTCACGCGGTTGAAGTGCGACAAGCTGGATCTACTCAGGCAGAATGTGGTGGGTATTTCTTTTTACATTTTTTGATATTGAAGAGATATACTAAACCAAATCCTTTTTATTTATTTCTTGCAGACCTGCCAGCGCGACATCAAGCGGCTACGGGAGCGGGAACTGTCCCTGCAGGGCGATCTATCGGCCGCTGGCAAGGAGATCCTGCGACTGCGGGATCTGCTCAAGGAGTACATGCCGGACACCGCAGCAGCTCCGCTCTCCATATCACCTATCTGAGCGTCAAACGCAGCCCTTCGATAGGCGATTGGACGAGGCAGGAAGTCTGCTGGGAGCGAGGAGTAACCACTGTGCCGTGTATAACACTTTGGACGAGTCAGGAGCAGACAGTGGCGTAGCCCCAAACAAAATGCAAAAACAAACAAAAACTGTATTATATTTAGTTTACGTAGCTGTAGATGTGAGGAGATCTATAGAGATCGGACAGGCGGCAGCAGGCATGCGCATTGACAAGTTATTATCTATAAACAACATACAAACAGTTACAAACTAAACTAAAAACAAAAAGCAGTAAGCAAAAACAAAGCGATTAAGCAGCAAGCAAGCAAAACAGAACACAAAACTCAAAAAAGTACACCAAATATATAATATAAGTCTTTAAGCATATTTAACGCAAGAATAACACCCTAAAACTATTCCAGATCCCATCCTAAGTAGAGAGCGATCAATCGCAAAGCATCACACACAGAGATCGATATATCGATATACGCATATATATTATGATAATAATCACAGGAACACTTGTAGCAAAGTTTTGAGGTTTACAAAACCGTTACTCGTTCGTTAGTCGCACCCGTAAAGTGTTACTGTTACCGTGACTGTTACCGTGACTCTCGTTTCACACTTCATCCCCCCCATAATCGACGATAACAAAATATATCGATATGACTTTTTTTTAAATTAAAACAAATCACCGGCAGAACCAGCAGAGAGTCCGCGAAAGACGCGAGCAAGAGGGAACTGTTAACCTTAAGTTTAAGTTGCTTTAAATAATTTTACCTAAACCGTATGTTAATTAATTATATCTTAAGTTTAACCAAATGCAGAAACCACATCATCGAACGAATTTGATGACTCACGAGAATATATACTTTGCATGGCGCGCATTCATTGTACATATGTGTAGGAGCGCGCTCTATAATTCTCGATCCGCATTCGGATCTATCGAAATTACCTATGACTATCTATTTTTATTTTCTAATCAATTAACGTTAATACCAATATAACCGTCATAAGAGAGCAAGGCAAAAATGAAATAAAGCAAGTAGTAGTTGGGAAAACAATTCCAAGAGCAAAAGTTACGAATCACGCAAGCATGAATTTTGTCTAAGTACCGCGAATAATTGTTTTTGTTGAGACGCATTATCATTTTTATTGTGTAAAGTATAGAAACACCAACAAATATATGCAAAATATATGGAATATATAAACAATTTGGCTCTTGACTTTTTAATGGGAAAAAAACGATTACTTCAAAAATATATTTGGGATATGGAATATGGCTAAGTTTAAAACAGGTTTTTTATTATTTTTTCTGTAAATATTTATTTATTTATACTTATTTATACATTTATAAATCATTTTCTATTACATTGTCTTCACTTCATACAGTTTGAGTAACATTGCATACAGTTTCAAATATAAGCACAGTTTGACAAGTGTTGTTCAAAGCTAACTTTTAGAGATGTGTAGTCGAGTTTCAATATTATAACAAGCCCCTAAAAGGCCTCTATAATTTAATAAAAATTTTGTTTTTAATTTATTTTATAATAAATTCATCTTATGCCTCGCAAATGAAATGATTCTTGTGATAACATGAACTGTCGTACATGTAAAAGTTAATTAACATAGCGCAGTGACTTTCAAAGTTATAGTTGTCAGGTTCCCCCTGCCTCCATTGCAAAAAGGGGGCTGGCTGGCCGGAAACTGTAGTGAACACGCCCTCCTGGGCCAAATCGTTGAGAGACAGCCAATATTTAGAGTTCCATTTCAGTTTGGGCACAATAAGTTCCAGCTCCTGTTGGTTTTGGATGGTCGCCAGTTTGCCGCCTATCTGCTGGCAGGTCCTTGAGGCAGAAAACCAATCAAGGGTTACCTCCTTCTCGATGTAGAAATACCGCGATCCGATCAGCTCAAACTTCTCTATGGCGGCAGCATTCAGCGCTGTCAATGCAGCGAAGAATATTATTACCGAGGAGTACTCGAACATTCTGAATTCTTTTTGTCACTGATTGGTAGTGCTTTTAATTTTGGTGTATTTATAGGCCAGTATTATTGATAAGAAACATTTTTATTCATACGTTACTCATAAACATTCGACGAAAGCCCATCCGCAGTTTCGTGAAATCCCTAGTGATTGTGATTAGCGATTGACGATCTCTGCAACATCATTTTATTCCGCGAATTTCATCTTTTGATAACAAACCAGAAGAAGAACCTACTGAGTCAAAAGATTAAGATTAATTCATTGGAATATTTCTTAGCTTTAAAATGCGAGTTTCTTCCAAGAAACTAGTTCGGACAGTAAAATATTTGGCAATTGTTTTAATTGATGCTATAGCAATAAGATCCATCTCCGACCCTATCTTTTCGCGATCCTTTCGCGATCATTCCGCGATCATTCCGCAATCATTCCACGATCCTTCCGCGACTCTTCCGCTATCCGCGATCCTTCCGCGATCCTTCCGCGATTCTTTCGCTACTCTTCCGCGATCATTCCGCGATCCTCCCTGGGCACCTTCAATAATAAACAAATCAGTTTATACAAAATGAGAAGTGTTTACCTAAAAACAATAAAAAACTTATTAAAGCTTGCAAATTTATGGATATAATTATAAGTTCACAAAAAACTAAAAGACTTAAATTATTTTTATCCCGAGTCTGGGCACGTGGCTGCCTTAGCCAATGTTGCTGCTGCGGCACCACGGACGCGGCGTTTTGAAAACAACACTTAAAAATCTCGACTTTTGCCGCTATAATATTTTGCACTTATCGATAGTACCATCGATGTTTTTCAGCTGAACTCGATAGCCGACGCTAGCTCCATCTGGCGGACGGAGGTGGAAACAGTCATTTAAAGAGGGAGAGAGAGCGAGAGCGCATAAACAACCTGTGTGTTGCCATTTTAGCTATTTTTTTTAAGCTAGAATGAACTTTTTTCGGCAACACGGGCAGTGCTACCAGAATTACCGGAGCAAAAAGTTGTAAGCTTTGCTAAATAAATAACATAGCATTATGTTTTATTGCAAATACCTATTAATAAAATAAATAAATTATTATTATTAAAATGGAACTTTATATCTGTATCCACACAAATATTTTTGGTGGATATAAAAAGGTGTGGTGCCTAAATGAAGTATTAATAATATAAATTTGTTCAGTCGATTGCAAAACTGTATACGAATTTTGAAAATGCTATGGAAAACTAAAACAGTTTAGTTTTGTGAGCACGTTGTTAAGAATAATATATAAACTTTTTTTAAGGTGCTAAATCTAGCCACTAAGGTGCCAAAGCGGCATCACTGTCTCTCAAGAAACCTATAAATACGAGTGCCAGCAAACAAAACGCGGCAAACAACATCGGAAAATCGAAAACTTTGAACATGTGTCGCGTCGGTTGTGATGGATAGCGGCAAATCGAAAACATATTCGAACGATTCGCCGATAAAATTTGCCCAAACCAGACGCCGCTCCGAAACGAAAAAATACCGGGCGAAAAATATGTATAAATAATTCATCAAGTCTGAGGCGGCCGTGCAATCGAAACAGTGTAAACAGCTGTGTTTAGTTCATTAAAGAATTTATTGTTTATGATTTTTGCGGGGATGCTTGGAGCCTGCCGTGAGTCTGTGTGGTTTTCGCAAAAAAGCAGCGCTCCTCCTCGCCCTCGACAAAAAGGGGCGTGGGAATTTTCACGTGCTTGTGTTGGTGTTTTTGTGTATAACATGAATTAAAAGGAATTCATACTCCGAAATCCTTCACCCAGAAATTGTCCTGTAACTTGTTAGGAGAACTGCGAAGGTTTCAAGAGAAAAGTGCCGGAAAAGCCAAGAAAAAAGCAAAAGGAAAAAAAGGATACGAATTAGTCATCGCTGGCAGCGACGTCGGCTGCGCAGTCGACAGCGCATCCTGTCCACTTGTGCGTGCGTGTGTGTGTTCGTTTATCTGCCAGCGCGTTTGTGTGCTTGTGTGTTTCTCTCTATTTTTGAATCGCCGCCGGTTTTTGCACAACAACAACAACTTGTTTGTTTCAACTCTTTTGATCCCTAAAGAACGAGTAAGATAGAGAGCAGAATGGAGCGTAAATTTACGCGGGGCTTGAATAAGCTCGGCTCGGCGGTGCAAATGAGAGAGAATGTCTCTCAGCTGGTCCGGGAGAGCGCAGTTTTGGTAAGTTCCTACTACTAATAAGCACTGTTTTTATTCTCGTCTATCCCCCCTTTCACTCACTCTCCCCATGTTTCCACTATTTTATATTCGTTTTCAGAATTGCAGTTGTGTTTTGTCAGTGTGTGTGTTTGTTTTCCTGTGGGCGTGTCTCCAGCAATGCATGTCACCTTTGTTTTGTTTACCTTATTTTTTGTTCGTAATGCGTGGGAGATGCTTGTACGTGAAGCTAAAATTAAATTATATAGAATTTGCCTGAATGCAAAATGATTTTGTGTGTTTCTTTGGTTTATTCAACAGAATTTCCCACTTTCAAACGCACACGTTTTCTTTATTGCAACACACACACTTAAAAATACACAGTTGTGGTCAAAATATTAAATCTAGGGGATATTTAGTTTAGGAATCTTAAAAAAGAGAATGATTTACGAAAAAGAAAACACACTTGAGAATTCGAACACAATTCCGATTTTTTTGGGATTTTGAAAACCAAATCATATTTTTTAATTAGTTTGTTATTTTTTAATTAGTTTTTGAATTAATTATCTTAATTACAAAGTCAAATAAGATTCATAGATTTTATAACTATACAATTTTTAAAGTATTTATGCAGTTATAAGAGCCTCACTACTTTATTAACCACAGCTATTTATTGGGGCACAATTTCTTATTCTGTTGGCTCACATCCAATATGTTTTGAATTTTAATAATATTTGCTTTTCACTTAGCACATATCATCGAGATCATAATGTTTTATAGGAAAAAATATTTCATGTGTCAGCCGTTGCATAAGAAAACTCATAAGGGAAAGGGAAAACTTGTTCTTTATCTTGTAGATGCAGGTTGTTCGCTCGGGAGACGAGACGCGAAGAGAGCTCCCAAGAGAAGAGAATCCGCCAAGGCCGAGAGACTCGAAATTCCACAGCTTCCACTTTTGTTTATATTCATGTTGAACGATAATGAGGCTGGCTGTGGAACCAAATACAGTGTCAACTCCCTAAGGGAGATATTTTTGGTCTTATCTGACTAAAATGGGAACTTATTATTTATTTTTTTCTATAGTCAACGAATCTGTAGTGGTCTGTCTGCAGATAATATAGTCATGGGCAAGTCAAAAGGTTATAATTAAGTAGCTATTACATTATCCATACTGATTAGTAATCAGGGAGTACAAAGAAACTAATGAATTCGTAAATTATTTGAAAAATGTGGAACATTTTGGATTTAAAAGTTAGTTTTTATTAATTTCAAATCTTTTCTTATTAAATGATATTTTTAAATGTAGCTTGAATATTTAAATTCAAATTTTATCTACAGGCTTTGACTTCCAGCGAAAACCAAGTTTCTTATCACAAAGTTTAACGTTTTAAAATTTTATTAAAAATAATTTAAATTTGTTACATATTCCCGAAACTCAATATTTCACTATTTATAAATAATGAAAATTATCGAACAATTTAAAAACATCTCTTTTACAGATGTCGCCCTGTAAATTTGTAAACATTCCAACCAAGTTTTGAACTTGGGGTGTGACTTAATTTTTCGAGGGCCTCGCCCACGTGTTGCCACCCAAAGACGGAATCAGAGATATGAGGTCTGAGTACTCCGTCTCCCCCCATTGATAGTACCCACTAATTGCATTATTGGAGACCAACGAAAATCATATTAGAGCGACATTAGCCACGCTTCCAATGTCAATTAACAGTGTGTGGTTCTTGTTCCTCTTTCTCCTTTTTTGTTATTTTCTTCTCCTCCTTATCCTCTGCTCCCTCCTCTCCCACCTAGTTCCGTAATTCAATTAGTGCGTAAAGTGAGAGTCGAAGCCAAAATGATAAGCAATTGTTGACTTACAGCAGCAATCAACCATCCGACAGGCAATCAAACCATAATAAGCATTGCTTATGTGTATCTAACACAGTTGTCGATAGTTGCACTGAAAAGAAATGTTATTAAAACAAATATAAATTTTTTATTAACTTTCCTAAAAGAAGTTCATAAATAAACTGTAGGAATTTAGAGAGAACCAACCGTTTTATAAAATATTTGATAAATTAAAAAACTGTGTCATACCTATACGATTTTTTAAATAATTTCGATAAACTGTACACCAATTTTCTTGTCTAAAACTAGAACATATAAGAATAATTTTAGTTAAATATATTTAATGTAGTAAAACTTCCGCTTTATCAAATAATTATTAAATTTTTTTTTCGGTGCAAAGATAAATTTACCGGCAATAAAAAGAAGAGTGGTTGAGTGGGTTGCAGTGGGTCATCAGCTCTTCTCTTCCAACTCTTCGACGCTGTCACGGGGATTTGCACATCCAAAATGACAGTATTTCTTTTTTTTTACGAAAATTTCTCCTGCTCTCCTACCACATTAATTAAATATTTCGTTATATCCCCAACAATTTGTTGGTTTAATGTGGTTCAGCGGGTCAACATAATGAACTTAACAAATTAACAAACATTTACTTATACAAAAATTTGAAGAGCTAATGTGTCATGCCATTACTTAACCTTAACTTACATTGTTTCTTTGTTAATTTATATGGTTCCCTTCAATTTATTTATACACAACATTTTGTTTATGTGTTTTTGGCCTGTTTGTTAAAATACTTGCTAACTTATGGCTCCGCACATGTGCCGCACAGATTGTTATCCGATATCTAAGTAAATATCGTATGTGCGGTTGGCATTAAAAATTAAAGGGGCTCTGGAGGGAAGAATTTCGAAGGGGGAAGGTCTGGAGAAGCTGGAATTATTTACCGTCAGCGAATTGCGACTTTATTATAAGGGAAAATATTTTAGGAAATAGTATACTATGGAATTTATATAAGTAAATGAGTCTTAGGAAACTTAAGGTGATTTAAGCTGTCAGCTGTTGTTCAAACTCAAGGCTTTTGAAATGGCTTTTAACTAGTGAATAACTAATTTAATTTGAGTTTTAGAAATCGTTTAAGAAAAGCTACAAACCTTGATTCACTACTGTAAGTAACCGGCTTTTTTTTTTGCCAGTATTAAAGTACAATTTAAAATAAAATTTTAAAACCTAAATTTCACACATCTAAATCCCTAAGAAGCCGGATGATTTATGAGAATGAAATAGCTTTTTGTATTCCAATTTCTAAGAATTTCAAGGCAGCTTCTACCTTTTATGTCATGACCTCATCTCCCAATAATGCTGAGCACCTCTATATACAAAATACAAAGTGTATATAAGAGGTTCCTTATAAGTTGATGAGATCCAACCCAAAACTCGACTCAGACAACGAAATTCACTGTTGCTGAGACCTGGCAAGCTGCCTAAGCTAAAATCGAATTTTCGGCTTTATTTGGTCGATAAATCTGTTTGATTACATTACAAATTATGAGCTAGCACACGCAATGAACGTCTAATTTGTTTAACTGCTTACAATTTTAGTTTTAAGTTTTATTTAATGTGTCACAACCCTGAAAACTTTCTGGGGATTTCCTCTTTTTAATATTGTTTTTATTGCTTTTGAAAGCTAAATACGTATATGTGTTTAAAAGTGGCCAAAATCAGGGGTGAAGGGTGAGAGAGGAATATGAAGTAGGAAGTGGAGTAGGTAAAATGGTCATGGCTCAAGTGCTTTTTTACTGTCATTACCCTATATGTTGCTGATAGATAAGGCATATACGAATTTTGTTGCTTTGTTACTATTATAAAAGATTTTAGTATACTATTTATTTTATTTAAAAGTTCTCATCAAAACACAGATTATTTTCGAAAATATACAGTATAATAAAAATTTAAAATATGTCGACTTCTATTTGTTCTTAATTTATTTTGAGCTTGTTTTAAGTATCTATGCCACTTTGTCTTCTAGATCTTTATAAACGTATTTAAAAATTAAAATATGTCTGTAAACTTATTGCTTATATTAAGATCCCAATGTTACATAGAACGTTCCAAACCATATCATTACCTTCATCTTAATCTAGGACATTAAATAGTCGGACCTCTCATAAATTTCTATCTTATTTGATTTATTTTGATGTGCTTTTATTGTTGCTAGTTGTCTCTTTTTGCCCGTCTGCTCTTTATTGTTTATTTTCTGTTTTCGTGATTCTATTCTGTGTTTCGGTCATCGTTTTTTTTTTGTTGCCCCCAAACCCCCAACGGAAATATCGTTTCCCAACTTTTATTTTTTGTTTGAGCATTTCCCCGAGTTGACGTGCGATGTCTGCGATTTAATGAGCGCCACTCAGTTCCGATTCTGTTTGTTCGTATATCACGGTTGTTATAGTATCATGGTCATCCAACTATATCCTTCATCTCTGATCAACCTTTGGCTATTAATAACAGAGCTTGTAATACTGACCCAAACATTTCCCTCGTCTCTTTCTGTATCATTTTAGATGAACTGCACTGGCCGCTCTCAGCGCAGTCTCTCCATTGCGGTAAAAATATATTTTATTATACAAAATATACGCATTGAACCAGAAATTTTTTGAATGGGAGCTCTAATAATTATGTAGATATTAATACATAAAAAATTTGTAACGTGAGAAATTATAGGAATACTCAAATTATTTTTGGGTACTAGAATTAAGGGTATCGATTTCTTGAACTTATTAGGAAACACAATTATTGTTAATGTCCCGCAATTCCTACATAATTAAAGCTTGAAAATATATATTATATCTTAAAAATAATACACAGAAATTTAATAAAATTTTTGATATGATTTAGTCTCCTGTACATTATTAATATCTGGGGCAATGTCAGTTACTTGATATGCGTACCGACCCCAGCAATAACAATAAGTGGTGACCTCAATGTGTCCTCCTGCGTTTTCCATTTTCCGAGCCAGGCGGCTACGACAAACTTTTATCGATTCCTCAAGCTGACCTTGACTCGTTTTGTCCTGCTTTTCTCATCTCGACGGCGGTGCTCGACTTTTCACTCTCTCGTTATTTTTGATGACGCTCCTTTTTGCGAGCGACCGACCCGGCTGGCGTGATTAATTTTAATATGTCATGAGTATTTTAATTTGATTTTTCTCAAGCGATAAACTTTCTTTATGCATATTTCACCGACCGGCCAAACTAGGAAGAAGCCGCCGCCGAGCAATTAAAACAGCAATGAACGACAACGATGATGCTGGCTTTTTATGTTTATTGGTGCGACTGTCGTGTAAATATTGACATTGAAATCGTGCTTCGAGCAGAACCCAACCTGAACCTGATGAAGCTGTACCTGAAGCGTGTACCTGAAAGCTGAGCTCCGAACACGATCCCCTACGTCAAAAAATAAAGTATCGCCATCAAACCGGGTCTCAAGTGAGAATGAGTCGCATTTTCCAGTTTTCCCCTTGCATCGGCAGGTGCAATCAGCCGAACGGTTGAATGCGTTCTATGGCTTGACTCATGGACAATCCCCATTGAGTTTTAAGTCCATAACGTACGCCGTTGCGAGGATGTAAAAAATATAATAAATACGTAATTAAGTAAATAAATATCACCTGTTAAAAGATGATGTCTTGTTAGCTTCATAGCAGGCGCTAATAGGATGTACAAAACATTATAGATACTTATCGATTTTGGCGCCTGTTTGAAACTTCTTTCAGGAGCTTTTATTTAAATTAGTATATAACATTTTTTTTCTCGAGTAGGCTAGTGTAACATACTAAATGAACTTCCTCACAATGAGTTCGCAAATGATTGTAGAATAAACCTTCAATTTCGCTTAAATTAAATTGTTTAAAATTCGCTCTCGTTCGTCGGACAAAGCCAACAGCCCCTCCAAATAAATAAATAAATGAGAGCTTCACGCTTTAAATCATTGTGCTGGTTGCTTGCTTTAAATTTATTTTCGTCTATTTTATTGTTCACAGTTGATGGTATACCAAGAATTTCGCGGCTGCTATTTACGGTCAGAGCTGCTGAAAATCATGACCAAAATAAACAATATTTTTATTTGCCGAGAACGCGCAGACTCTTCAGTTCTCACCTCGTCATACCAATTGATGGCATATTAATTTACTTGCTTTGTTGCAGATCTTTATGCACTGATAATTTACAGGCAGACAAAAGAGTATTTTGCTGCGAAAACAAACTTGCAGAGAACTGTGAATGAAATTAATGTGAAAGAACCGAGACAGGTGCCAAATCGAGTGCTGTGATCATTGATGGGTTGTAAGTCCGTAGGAGAAACTCTCTTCGGTGGAAGTGAAAGGTGTAAAGTATTGTGGAGATTTTCGTTGGACGCGGTGTAAGCTTAACGAAATAAGAAAAGGGAACCTCGAATATTGTCACATGGGTTTTTGAAGGGCCTTTTGTCTCTGCCCTAAATGGTTTCTCTTTCTACAAAACGTCGAAAGTTGCGGAAGGTTTAGAGGAGTATTTTTTTGGCAAATGCAAATTTAAATATCAAAGTAATATTTAACCTTCCAGATATATTTCTGATGTTTATATTATTTTGTACTAATTTTTCTTAAGGAAAAAAGTTTATTTATCATGTTTATCATACTTATCTGTAGATAAGTATCTTGATATCATAATGCAAACAGATTTAGGTGATAAGTCGTTTTAATCTTACTTATCTGAGTATTATATAGAGGGGAAATGAAGGCATTTTCGCTTTATCAGGTTGACCTGACCCTTAAGATTATAAACTTGTTTCTTAACCATAAAATAGTTATGACATCATAAAATTATTTAACCCCACCAACACTAAATAAAATATTTTCCTTTTATTGGAATTGTAAGTTGTTCAAATACTTTAACATTCCATCGGAATTCGGGGCGTACTTTTTTATGTATTAAAAAACCTAACCCAAAAATACTTAATTTCCGAAATGTTCATGACTTCAATGAAATCATCAAATAATTAAGACTCTATATTTAACCACGCCCCCACACACTGGCAAACGCCCACACCAGTACACCCACATGGAAGTTGAACCCAAGGCTTAGAAATGAAATAATAGCTTCTCCTTTTTATGTTCCACTTCAGACAACTTTTTTTTTTGTTTTGCGACAATTATTGTCGACAATTGTTTCTGTTACTGCCGGGGAGTTGGTGCTGATGCACTTTGCTCTATTGCATAATGAAAACAAACCAATTGTTGGAGAGCTCTTTTCAGTCCGCCCATTCAACTTTGTCTCGGAGCTTCAGAGTTTAACTTGTTTACAGCAAAATCATTTGCACATCGGCTACACCCTTTGCCATACCCTCCGGCCATCACTTATATGGACCTCTCATCTTTATAGAGAAACTACATTTGCATAAATAGAAACTTGCACGGTGCACAGGAAAAAATGAACAACCAATAAATATGTTTAAAAATTAAAAAGGGATAAGCGAATTTATGATTACAAAAATTTAATAAATTCAATACAGTTAATTGATTGTCAAAAATTATGAAACTCTACTCTTCGTGTGCATTTTATTTAATATTATATATGTATTATTTGTAATGATGTAATAATTTTCTACAAGCGTGGATATAATCGATTTGAATGCTTCTTTCCCTATCTTTTATGTCAGTTCGAGAACCCTTTGCGTGTGTGGCAAATATTTTGTGCAAATTTCATTCACTTTTGGCCAGAAGCGCTAAATAGGGAGGAGGGCGTGACAGGGGGTGTGAGTAAGCTGTTAGCACTTGCTACAGCTGACACACTTACTAAGTTACTGGCAAAAAAAAAAATAAAACAAAACAGGAACACAGCGAAGTTCCAACTAAACTCGCTTCCGTTTGGCAATCACAATGTGCCAGCTTTGTGTTTGAAGTTCTGAGCAAATACACGGAGCTCTGTCAGCTCCACTGTACTTTCATTCCCATTCGGTAAATGGGTAAAAAGGCTACTGACATAGAAACAAACATTCATTTGACATGTCAGTAACCTTTATTTTTTTTGCATGTCTGATTTATTCTTTGTTCTGCGCAACTTTTGTAAGCCGAGGCTTTTGTTTTTCCTCGGAATGAAAGTTGGGATTGGGCATCGTTGCCACTGCCCTAAAACCGAGACAGCACGAACGGCTATTCCCCAGACTTCAGTTGGTAATCAACAATGTTTTGACATATTTTTGTGGCTAAAGAAATTCTCTTTGAAGAGATCTTAAAAGAATAACGAGTGTGTCAGTAGCGAATTATTGTTTTAATCGACTTTAAACAATGAATTTCGGTAGTTTTATGGATATTTCTCTTTGCATGAATTCAAGAGTTAAATTAAGTCATTAAAATTTGTTTGAATGTGGCTTTCTTTTCTATGCTGAGATTTTAATAGTTTTTAGCAGGTCTTTAAATCAATTAATTACGTATATATGGGTTTTAAATTAGATGGACCTAACTGATTAAATTTTGAATACATAAATTAAAAAGCTATGAATGAAATATTTTCTGGCAAATAAATATAATAAATTTGTTAATTTAAAAACCACATATTCGTATTAGGTATTTTAATACCTATTTTTTCTATTATTTTTTGGACGATGAACATAAATTAAAAGCAGCGTTGATAAATTTTATTCCAAGAAAACAATCATTCACTTTTCTTTAAAACAAACGTATAATTTAAAATGATATTCACAAGATCATTTATGAAATAGTCAACGCTTAAAATAGATTTTGCAGAAGCTTAATAATATTTCTCCGAAAATAAGAAAATTATTTTAAGCAAAAATAATCTCAGATAAGATATGCTTTCAAAATGATCGAGTGTAATTAATTACACAATAAATATAAAAATGTATTATAAAGAAGACTTCATTTGATACAAATAAAATGTTAATTAAATCTTGAGCACCTGTTAACTTTTACAACTTATTTTGCAATCATTTCCTGATGGCCAAAGATTGCTGCAATGGTGATTCGAAATAGCATTTAAAGCATACTTTTAAAACCCACACCAACATTAATTCCGCAATCGGTGCATTGCGCCCACAGCCTCCGATTTCGTTCTTTGAAAACTCGTTTGCCAGCTTAGGTCCTCGCTTTTGGCCATAAATGTCAAGCCGAAGATTATGAAATGGGTGTGTCGAGTGGCGCGCACTTCGACTTTTGGCCAAATAGAAGTTTGTCGACCCCAGAGATTTTCGGCCGTATCTCTCCGATCCCCGCGACAATTGAGCAATTAATGAGAGACACTTGAAGTTTACGATGGCCAGTCGCCGCCGTGTAATTAACACATATTTCACACTCTCCCATGGCACACACAATGGAAAACCGTCGCTACCATAAACGCAATTAGCTTGCCAGATTCTGCTGTTATTATGGTGGATGATGGCCGCTACTGCTGGCTGCTGCAGACACATTGTACAATTGTAATTGAAAGTGCTAAGTACTTTTTAGAAAGTTGCCCCCAGCCACACATGGCAGAACCCCATCGCATCTCGTCTCGGACACCCAATTTTCCACAGAAAACTGCACTGAAACTGTCAACTTTCCAAGGCATCTGTAAATGAGACGACATCGGGGCTACTGTCGGCAATTAAAGCATCTTCCACAATCTACAATATTCTTTCAGCAAATGTTTGTTATTGGCGTGGACGCTCGTCCGATTGTTTGCTCTTTAGATACTCTTTGAGGGGGTAGTACTTGTATCTTAAATGATCTGCTAAAACAATTTCGACTTTATATGGTACATACTTATATCAAATATATTAGTATATGCTTTTTCTCTTTATTATGTTTTTAACGGAACTCCCATTTTTCTTGTGCACATTTTAATATAAAATAGGAAATATTGTCATAATTTCCCTATATTTATTTTGTTTTTTAAGATCTCCAAACATTTTTCTTTGAAAAAGCTGAAGGGTATAAAAACGTAGGCTTTCCAGTGTTATTTTCCTTTCACGTTTCTCCAAAAATGTGTGTGCGCTTTTCTCCTGTTTTTCTTTTACTTTCTTTCAACGCAGTTCGATGGGTAATTATTCGCTGAACAACGAGACATGACCAAGAACTGGATAAGTTTCCTATATGATTATTTCTCTATCTCTATCTATTTTCTTTTACTTTTTTTTCCCATTTTTTTTCTGCGTGGGAACTTTTTGTGTCTTTGCCTTTTGTCTTGTAGTTTTCCACATTTCCACCAGTTGTTTGTCTCTGCCTTTGCTGCACTTGCTTTTCCTGCTTTTAGGGCAATTATTTTTATGCCGGCTAAGGCTTTTTTTTTTAGTTTCATATTGTCCTCAAGGTTGTTTCTGGTTATTCTTGTACTTCTGGTTGAGTTGGCCAACACAAGTTACCTGCCATGTGGAAACCAGGTGGCTTCTGACCTTCAAAGGTTAAAATACCCAAGGGTCGGAACCTGCTCCATTGTGGAAACAAGCGTTTTCTGAGCCAAGTCAGGTGCTTTCAACTAGTACAATTTATTTTAGAATTATGCAACATGAAATGGGGGAAATAAATGTATATTTAAGCTTAAAAGTTATAAATCTGAAGAGCAAAATATTAAAAACAAATAAAATTTTGATTGATTTTATGAAATCTTGTAAACTTCAGTCTATAAAAAATCTCTCTTAACTCCAATTCTAAGTTAGAGCCCTTAAAAATAACCTAGACTAGGAAAACTTATCTCTATAAATCAAATATATATTTTATTATATTTCTCTCTAAAACTCCCTTCAGTTCCCAGTCAAAGTTGTGCAACAAATGAAAGTGTTTGCGGAACTTTTACCCACCCTGAACTAAGACAGATTTAAACGGGTCTAAGAGAGTCATCATCTCCATCTGCTTATTGCGGCTTACATAACGCCGATCGCCGGCGATTAGTGCATATAGTTGTGTCGCTCCACTCGCATTATGGGGCGTATGATTTAAATGCTGCTTATGCAGCCACATTTCTCTCATTGTGCGGACAACAAAAAGCCGTCTAATGAATGCCGCTGCCAAAGTATTTGTATTTACTTTGAATTGAACGGAGCGGCTAATGATAAGCTTCCTCATTTGTCCCCGACATGTAAATTTGCCTACGAATCGGACCTCAAACTGGGTGAAATTCGTTGCCCATATTGAATAGAATATCTTGCTTAGAAAGTTCAACTTTTGCGCCCGGGCCATAAATTATTTAGTTGTATAACTAAATGCGAGAAATTTTGTTGATTGGGTTTTCCGTTTTATTTTTTGTTCATATATATATAGTTTTTATATTTTTTTTTTGCAACATGTTTGGCTTGGAATGTCTGGAATTGGTGAGAAAAACTGCTGACTTGTCGCCACCTTTATGGGTGGGCCAGTTACATATCTGCACTTGGGTGGACTTTTTTAATTTATTTACACATGTTGTGGGTTCGATGAACCACAGTCACAGTAAAACCCGCCGAAGATGACCAAAACAAATGCCTTTCCTGGGCCGAAACCAGTTCCCAAGTCGCAAATCCGATGACTGGACAAACCTCTCCATCCATCCATCCAGTTGAGAAACTGATAAAGTAAACCCTGCCTTACAATTTATACACACAATTATAAATAAATAAATAAACACGCGTTGTTTGTGCATTTTATCAGTGCAATTCAGAGGGAGCAGGAAATCCCTGCATGGGCATAAATTTATGGAATTTACATACCGGATTCCTATGGCAGAACGGATGCCAGCTGCCATTCTCACATTGACCATACACTGCAAATGATCAGCAAATCATAAAAGTTGTATACTTTTTGTTCCATTTATTTGTTTATGTGAAGAAGCAAATAGTATTCCAATGGTATCAGCTCCGAAAAGGGGGCAGTCATCGAACGCTGCCAGAAAATGTTTGCAAAAAATGCGACGCAAATAGTTGAGATACTATTTAATGTAAATATTATTAAAGCTTGTGTGTATCTGGAAAAAAGTACTAAGTATTACAAAATAGATGGTGTATACAAGTTAGATACAGACACATTGTTCATTAATTCACCTTTATAGTATTTCTTAGAATTAAATCTTTTGTAGTTATTATTTACCAACTAAGCTGTTTAATTAATTGGTTTGTTTAAATTCAATCTTATAATGTACAAGCTTCCTGTACCGACACTAGCACTTTTAAAGCTTTTAGAATCCCCAAAAATGTCCATTAAATTTTCCCTTGAATGGCTTTGACTTCTGCTACCACTTACCCAATCGAAAAGCTCTTGAACAAAAAACTATTTTCGTATGGGTCAAAAGTTCACCAGACGCAGACACAACAACCGACGCAAATCATATGCAATAAGACTTAAAGCTAAATTTAGTCACAATTTTTCCATGCCAACAAAATGCAAATCAGGAAGGGAGGAGCGCCTCGAGTATAGACCACTTCAATGGTTTCCACTTCAAAGTGAAATCCAAATGAGCCGAGCCAACATTCCGTGACCCTTTTTGCTTAAGATCTTCCTGCTGGTCGAGTCTATATAGCTGATATATAAGCGTTATATATATATATATATATATATATATGGGAAGGCATCTGCCGCATTGTTGCAATTTCAATTGATAAGCGGGAGAAATAGAAGGGACGCCGGGCCAATTGCTCTGGCAAAATCAATGAAAGTCAAGCCTTCTTCATTTTCAGGGAGGGAAAAGGCGGCAATGAGGGGCAGCATTTGAGTGAGGGGAGGAGGTGTGATTGCCACTGCCACTTGAGGCCCGGCCAATGTTTCACTCAAATATGCATAAATCGTCACGTTTTGCTTGCCGTGGCGCCTCAAACCGCTAACTTCAAATTAAAACTGGCTGATGGCTAAGTAATGATCAGTGATGACGGAATTTAAAGGCTACGAAAAAAAAGCTAAAGAGCAGAGCCTATTAATAAACACAAAAAATTAAATAGAATGTTATAACCTTTAAAACAGGGACTGTCATCATGATGAGTTTTATAATTGAAATCAGAAATTTATGATTTAAAAAAATTTGAAAAAAAAAAACAAAAAATTAAATATGCAAAAAAAAAAAAAAGGATGTGTCCAAAATCTTCTTATTTTTAATTTTAAATACCTATATACAAAAAATAAATATTAATTAACAGATACAAATTACGAACTCCCTAATTTTGTTGGATAATTATTTTGAAGTAAGTCAAACCAAAAACAAATATAACAACAAGATAAGTAACACCAACCAGTGATTATATTTCTCTTTGGTTAAAGCTTGCATTTTTAATCCACAATTAATTCGGATTTAAACTGAAACATTTTTCACGCTTTATAAATTAAACCAACTAAAATACTATTATTATTGGGACATAACCAAGCTGCTGGTCACTGATCGCCAGATGAATCTCTGGTGAATCTCTGGGGTCTCTTCACGCCTTGCTAGACCAGTTCAGCTTGATGGGATCTTCCACCGCGAATTTGCGTGTCCAGCAATCGACCACCGTGGCGTTGCATTTTTCAGCTCTTAAGTTTGGCTTTTCATTTAGCATTTAGCCAATGCCCCAACTGGAAAAAAAAACCCACGAAAAATATCTATATTGTTTGTCCAACTTTCTCGGCAAATTGATTTTGTAATTGGCCGATCGCCGAAGAGTTTACCCTTTTGCGTAATGCCCGTGCACTTGTCGCTGGTTGCTGAAGGTGTAGTTTGTACCTGTAGCTTGGTTGTTGATTTTTTTTGTGTTCAAGCTTGTCGCCGGTTTTGGGTTTTAATTATATAACTAAAAAGCGGCGTCGTCGCCGTCGTCGTCTGCCAATTTGCATGCGTGCGTGCCAAGAGGCGAAATGGAGGAGCCCCGCAGGAAAAGGCCCGGGCCTGAGCTCACAATGGAAAATTGAAAATGCTTTCCCCCAAACCCAAGCTGGCCAAGTGGGCGAGTGCATTGACATTGCCGCTCTTACTTTGTACGGGGCAGGTACTTATGTGGGCGTGGCAGGGCACGAAATGCATTTGAGTGGGATCAGGGCCAAAGCCAAGGTTTGTCAGGCACCAGCTGGCAGTGGATATGATATTGATTGTCTTTGATTTATTATTGATTTTGAAGCTCAATACTTCTAAAGGAAAATTTCAAATATAATTCAAGATTCATTATTTATAAGATGGGAGTGCCAAAAGTCTGAGAAAAACAATAAAATTAATCTAATTTCTAGGTTATTCTCACCAAACTTTAAAATTAAGGGACAATATGTGGTTTTAGGGTAAAAAGTTTGTCACATATACATTTCAAAGTGTATAAATACAATAGGAATTTTTTAAAGACTTTTATATTAATAAATATAACAAATGTGGTTAGTTGACAATTTGGTTAACCATTTCAGAAGCCGAAAAAAGACTCTAATGGTTATAAAATTTAATAACTGTTATTGAAAATGTTGAGAAAACCCTCAGTTTGATATAAACCTAAGAGTAACCTTCATAGTATAAGTTTCTATTTGTTTACTTTGTGGACAAATTTTACCATTCAATTAATAGAAAGTTCTGCCAAGTCACCCGCAAATCTTAAGGTCTGCAACTTTAATATTTATTATTAATTAAGCAAGGAAAAGTTTACACCTTCCCCATTAGCCATTTTCAACCTATGACAATCCTTTCTCCAATGTCCCCACATATATGCGGTTAACCATCGTTAACCCTCGTTTTGAGTGCCTTTCCCATTGCCTAAATTGACCTGTCGCTTCCTGAAAGCGAACCAAGCCCCCAGAATAAAAGAGAAAACCATAGAACCCACACACCTCGAGTTGCAAGAAGGCAATAAAATGACAGCACAGTCGCCTGAAATGGATATGGCTAAACGGAAGTGGCACTTTAGGCCACTATCGTCAGGTCACAAAGGGTTGGGTCACACACCAGGTCGTATCTGCGCCATCTTGTGGCTAAAACTAAGACGCAAAAGCCAAAAATATCCGCAAAAATGCTAAAATGTTAGAATGTTTAAACGAAATGAATTTGTTTATGCCGAGTGGCAGACATGGAAGATATCGTTACAGGCAGCGGCAAAGGAGCGGAGGCGATGGCATCCGCTCTTTGTAATGCGGTCAAGGTCTGTTCTCTGTGGGAGAAAAAAGAACTCATAGAGAACTCATAGAGAACTCGCAGACCCATCACAAAGTGGAAATAAATTTATGGCGTGCGTAGTACCGATAAATCTCTCAAAATCCGCCTGCATTCGGGCTTCGGGAATGGATAACACATTCGGGCATTACTTTTGGGGGCTGGCTATTAATAGCGGCGCTCTGCTTTTACAAGTGGCGCGCATAAATTAGCAAATAAATATTAAGAAAAATAAGAATCTTTATATAACTCCTCCTCTTGGATCTCTCAATTTCAGAACAAGCCCATGGTGGTGGAGCCGATCGACTTCGAAGCCTTTATAGCCAAAAATAAAACAGTTATCCAGAATGATCCCCAGAGGGAGCTGCTCATCTATCCCGCTGACGATGTCTCCGTGAGTATAAGAATATTTTAAGGGGAAGCAAACGCAGAAAGGAATTCTAAAATAAATGCTTGAAATGAAAGAAATTTAAATTATTCGTGGTTTTAAGATGTTTTAATTGAATTGGAAACGTAAACTTTAAAGTAGTTTTAAAAATATGTAACTGCGTATATTTATGGTTATATTTTCTTGAACCAAAATGTGAATAGATTTCTTTCGTATAAAAATTTCTACAATTAATTTTTTTGTTAACTTTTCTATGAGTATTTATTTATTTTTCCTGCCTCTCCAGGAGATCATCATGCCCCGCAAGCAGCGGACCAATGCCAAGTCCGTGGCCGACAGATTCGAGCCCCCCAACGAGGCGATTGTGTGTCCCCTGCACGGTCCCTCTATAATTGGTAATGGCAATGGCCACAGCCAGGTGAGCCGGCAGGGCAGCATCCAGTCGAACGGGAGCCTCCACAATGGTGCGTCCAATGGTAATGGCCACACCACCACCAGCAGCAGTAGCAGCAGCTTGTCCAACTCCAACGGGCACGGGCAACTCTCCAGGAAGAGCTCACAGTGCTCGAATGGTTCGTCCAGTCACAAGGATTCCTCCTATGAGTCGGCCCTGTCCTCAGTCACACTCCGTTCCCATTTGGCCCAGCCGGAGGAGGTGGATGAGTATGCGGATGATGGCCATGGTGAGGACATTGTGGATGGTCATGTGAATCACGGATCCAGAGCGGAGTGCACGAGGTTTACGCGACAGGCGCTGTACACCTACAGGGCCAAGAATCACTTGATTCATTACAAATATAATGCCTATGGTGGGAATTGTCATGATCTGCCGAGGTAAATGTTAATTTAAGATTAAGAAAGGGTTTTCCTTTAAGGAATATATTTTAAATAATATTATTGATCCCTCAAAAACTTAGCATCTCCCCCGCTGAGGAGCTCCTGGAGGAGGTCTACGAAATCGATGCCGATCAGGATCGCATTGATGAGCAGATGACTCGCTCCCAGGCGGACACCATCACCAAGCAGGGATATCTCCTTAAGGGACCAGACTCGGCCTCTGATCGCATGTTTGCCAACATTGGCAACAAGTCCTTTAAGCGCCGCTATTGCTATCTGCGCCAGGAGATTGACGGCACCTACATTCTGGAGCTGCACAAGGACGAGAAGCAGGGGGAAGCCAAGGCCACCATAGTCATGGACTTTTGCACCGAGGTGGTGCAGGTGAGTGAAGCTTAAAATATCTTTAAATTTACCTAAGATCACGATAATCCCTGCCAGAATCCCAAACGTGGCCGCTTCTGCTTTGAGCTCCGCATGACAGCCGGCCACAAGTCCTTTACCCTGGCCGCCGAGAACGAGCAGGACTTCAAGGACTGGCTGAGCAAGCTCTCCTCGGTTCTGGCTCAGAATCGTGCCCAGGAAGAGAAGCGGAATGCCTCGCTGGAGCGCCAGCCCTCCGTCAACTCGAGTCCTGGTCCCCAGCTCCAGCCACCGGCAGCAGAGCCTCAAACCTTTGGCACCCTGAAGGGCTTGGATCAGTCGCTGCATCCGCAGCTCATGAAGTACGGCAGGGAGACGGATCACTCGATCGCCTTGGCCAGGAGGGAGCAGCGTCGAAGGCTGTTCGCCTGTTATCAGTCGCCGGCCAAGGCCAGTGGCAGTGACAATGTGGAGCAGTATCGCGAGCACTTTGGCACCCGGCTTCTTCTGACCTGCCACAACCTGCGCTTCCGCCTGCAGTGCGTGCCCCAAGAGGAGGCCTCCTCCGCGGGTGGAGGCGAACAGCAAGTGGAGCCCTATATCACCAGCTTGGCTCTCTATGATGCCAAGGCGAACCGCAAGCTGAGCGAGAACTTCTACTTCAATGTGAACGAGCAGTGGGCGGCCCAGCTCCTGCCCAATACCCCGGTTCCCTCATCTGTGGCCGGCTGTGGAGTTCCTAGAAAGTCGGGGGATGGCGATGAGAAGAGCGCGGGCTCTCAGGCTCCTCACTCCTTGTTCGATGGAGTATCAGCGGAGTTGCTACGCGCGAATCGCCAGCAGTTTCAGCAGCTTAAACAGTGCCTGCTGTCGGTGACAACCCCCCATGCGGATATCTACTTGGTAAGTATTAAAGATATATATTCTAAGACCTGAAAATGGGTCTAAAGAATACCTTTTAGGTTGTACGCGTGGAGAAGCTCCTGCAGTGCGGCATTGCCCAGGCCGCCGAACCCTATTTGAAGGCTGGCAAGGACCCCAAGTTGGGCCAGAAGGTGTACAAGGCCGCCAAGAGCTGTGCCCAGCACATTGGCCACTACAGGCAGCCCTTTGCCTGGGCCGCCCGACCTCTGTTCAAGCAATACAGCCATGAACTGGATGTGGATCCGCACAAGGAGTTCGAGTTTAGTCCCATTTACCGCCAGGAGCTGCCCAAGCTGAAGGATGACGAGCTGCTCAAGCTGCTGGTGGACTATAGGAAGCCCGAGAAGCTGAGCAAGCTGACCATTATCCCAGGTAGCCTCAAGATGCAGATGCAGTTCCTGGACCAGACCACGCCTCAGTGTGGGCTGAGCAAGTCCCTGGCTCCGCTCTCCACGTTTAGTCCCAATTCCAAGCACTCCCCCACTATTGAGCTGGCCGAGTTTCAGAGCCAGAGCGAAAGGGAGGCGCATCCTTATACCAGTTTCTGCAATCATCTGTACGTGTATCCTTTGAGCCTGCAGTTCGACAGCCAGAAGCTGTTCTCGCGGGCCAGGAACATCACGGTGGTGGTGGAGCTGAGGGATAGTGATGGGGAGTACAGCAAGCCCCTGAAGGTAAGGATATACTCCTCTTAATTTTTCAGAAGTATTAAACTGAGGCCTTGCCTCAATTCCAGTGCATCTATGGTCGTCCTGGGCAGGATCTGCTGGTTTCGCAGATTGCCTGCCCGGTGCTGCATCACAATGTGGCGCCCACCTGGTACGAGGAGATCAAGCTGCGTCTTCCCTTGGGTCTATTCCCAGAGCACCACCTGCTCTTCTCCTTCTACCATGTCTCGTGTAATCTGAGCAAGAAACGGGATGCTCATGCCGCCTTCGAGACCCCCATTGGCTATGCCTGGCTGCCGTTGCTCCAGAAGAATCGCATTTGCCTGGAGGAGCAGCAGCTGCCGGTGGCTGCCACGTTGCCAGTGGGATACCTCTCCATCCAGCCGTTGGGCTGGGGCAAGGGGGTAAGTCATAGACGTTGTGTGCTTTTGCCATCATCAACTCATTCATATGATGTTTGTTTGCGTGTCTCTTACCCTACACTCCACCTTACATGAATCATACCCCTTCGGTCATCCCCTGGGCTTGCCAACTAACCTGTGTGCCTTCTCTCTTTTCGTGTCTTCTCTCCTTTCTCCGCACTGATCCGCATGCTTTCTGCACCGCCAAATCGAAATCGAAATCCACCCACAATCCTCCCCTGGCTGCGCCTACAAACCCTTCCAATTTCTCAGCAGAACTGCGGTCCGGACATCCAGTGGATCGATAATCAGCGGAACCTCTATACGGTGGGTTTGCGCCTGGACTCCACGGTCTTGACAGCGGACCAGCACTTGCACAACTTCTTCGGGCACTGTGAGCGACTCCTAGAAGGAGGAAAGACGGGTGCCGTGCCGGCGGAAACTGAAACGTGCAAGATCCTAAAGGCAGCCCATGCCATTGACATGCGATCCTTGATCAACTATCTGCCCACGGTTCTCAATGAGTTGTTCACCCTGCTGGTGCACACCCAGTCCGAGGAGATTGGCCTGAATGTCATCCGGTTGATCACGAACATTATCCACTTGATCAGCGACCAGGCCAAGAGGCCGGATCTGCTGGGGGCCTATGTGAAGTACGTGTTCCACGCTCCCTACTACAGCCAGCAGACGGCGAGGCAGAGGACGGTTCATGGTGAGCTCTGCCGGCACCTGCCCTTCCTCCTGAACCCCAGCAACCCCGACTTCCTGATCGTGAACAAGTTCATGAGGTATTCCTCCATATTCTTCGATCTGATCGTAAAGAGCATGGCCCAGCACCTGCTGGCTACTGGGAGGATTCGGATGCTGAGGAACGAGCGGTTCCCCAAGGAGTACGCCGACCGGGTGGAGCAGCTGATCAAGGTACTGATGCCGTACATTACCACAAGGTATGAGGATTTGGGGGAGGAGACGCATCTGCTGAACCGATCGCTGGCCCGGTTCGTGCGCCAGTGCCTGAGCTACATGGACAGGGGATTCGTGTATCGGCTGATTCGCTGCTACATGGCAGAGTTTGCGCCTGGCAATGCAAGGATACTCCACGAGTACAAGTTTAATTTCCTGCAGGAGATCTGCCAGCACGAGCACTATGTGCCCCTCAATCTGCCGTTTGTGCTGAACCCGAAGAACAGGCCGCCGGAGATGATGCAGCACTT
The DNA here is from genome assembly GCA_008042535.1 of Drosophila tani. Classification (NCBI taxonomy): domain Eukaryota; kingdom Metazoa; phylum Arthropoda; class Insecta; order Diptera; family Drosophilidae; genus Drosophila; species Drosophila tani. The sequence goes on along the minus strand of VNJO01009946.1, from coordinate 70,626 downwards.
CACGCTCTCCGAGCAGTTCTGCCGGCAGCACTTCCTGTCGGGCCTGCTCCTCCAGGAGCTGAAGAGCAGCCTCAATGAGGTGGGTCACGTGCGGCGGCATGCTCTGGGCATCTTTAAGGATCTGCTGGCCAAGCACGAGCTGGACAACAGGTATCAGCAGAGGGGACAGCTCTCGAGGATCGCTCTGCTGTACGTTCCCTGGCTGGGTGTGGTGATGGACAACATCCATCGCATCGATGACATGTCCGAGTCGGGGGCCTGCACCCCCAATGGCCATGTGTACGCGGACTCGGCTTCGTATACCAAGCGACTGAGCTGCTCCAGCAGCTATGTGTTCAGCAAGGACTCCTCCACTTTTGGATCTTTGACATCCACTCCGAGGTCCAAGAACCGCCTGACCCTGCACTGCGATCAGCCCAGTCCCTACCGCACCTCGGTGCACATGAAGGAGCACAACTACCTGGCCGCCATCGCCGGCCAGCCCATCAGCAATGGCATCTCCAATCTCTCGCTTAATTCCAACACGGATTCGGGGGTAAGTTTCTAACCAATTTAAACTCAATCTCAATCCTAACTTGAGGGCTTTAGCACTCCCAGGACACCACCACCATTGGTGCCTACACAAACGGAGGAGACACGGATGTGGCTCTGCGAAATGGCCACAATCGCTCTGTGAGCGTGACCCATGCCCAGATCCTGTCGCGCTGCGACAAGTTCAGCTCGGCAGAGAGCAAGGACCTGCTCCTGGGCTTCCTGTTCATCATCAAGCACCTGTCGCAGGATCAGATGGTGGCCTGGTGGCAGAACTGCAACGAGTCCGAGACCCTGCAGTTCCTCTCCATCCTGGATCTCTGCCTGCTCCAGTTCCGCTATGTGGGCAAGAAGAGTGTGGTTCTGACCTCGCCAGACTCGCGAACAGGTCGCTCTGGTAAGGCACACACACTCCCGGCCAGGACGCAGCCGCCCTCGGGCCTGGAGAACGGCAACGGGCAGGAGCAGCAGCAGCCGAACAGTGGCACCCTGAACCAAACCCGGGAGCATCTCCTGGAGGATATGGACACTCTGGCTAGGAGTCAGTTGGCGCTCTACGAGTCCAACTTGGCCACTGAGGTGGGCATGATCATTCTGGACTGCCTGGGCATGTATGTCCTGCAGTTCCGACAGCTGCTAGCTGAGAGTCTCATCCTGCCCAAGGTGGCCCGGGTCTACCTGCGCTTCCTGCAGCTGGGCCAGTCGGAGAGGCTCTCGAAGCACGTCTTTGCCGCCCTGAGGGCGTTCATCAACAACTATGCCATGGCCCTGTTCAAGGGCAATGCCATGCTCTGTGGCCAAATGGTCTACGAGCTGCTGAAGGCCTGCGACAGCCGCCTGGTGGAGATTCGCCACGAGTCCTGTGCCGTGCTGTATCTCCTCATGCGGAGCAATTTCGAGTTCAGCGGCAGGAAGGCCCTGACGCGAGTGCACCTCCAGGTGATCATCTCCGTCTCTCAGATGATTGGCAATGTGATCGGGCTGAACAATGCCCGCTTCCAGGAGAGCCTATCCATCATCAACAGCTATGCGAACAGCGACAAGGCCATGAAGGGCACGGGCTTTCCCATGGAGGTCAAGGACCTGACGCGTCGCGTCCGCACTGTCCTGATGGCCACCGCTCAGATGCAGGCCCATCACATGGATCCGGAACGGCTGCTCGAGCTGCAGTACTCGCTGGCTAACTCGTATGCCTCCACGCCGGAGCTAAGGCACACTTGGCTTGTGACCATGGCCAGAAACCACGAGCAGAACGGCAATCTCTCGGAGGCCGCCTGCTGCCACCTCCACATAGCCGCCCTGATGTGCGAATACCTGCGCTTGAGGGGTGGCTGCAGCCTCAGCTGGTCGTCCACGGCCTTTGGCAAGATATCCCGAAATATTCCCCTGGACGAGCAGGGTCTGAAGCTGGACGCTGGGGCTCAAGACTCCCAGTACACGGAGCAAATGCTGCTGGAGCAGCTGAAGCAGTGTGCGGACTTCCTGGATCGCGCCGAGAGATTCGAGTGTTTGGGAGAGCTCTACAAGCTCATACTGCCGATGTACGAGAGGGACCGCAGCTTCCTGGAGCTGGCCCACTGCTACGAGCACCTGACCCAGGCCTACAACAAGATCGTGGAGGTGAATCGGTCGGGCAAGAGGATGCTGGGTCGCTTCTACCGGGTGGTGTTCTACGGAATGGTGAGTTGCTTTTGAGGAGAGAGAGAACTCTATATCCTTAATGTACTTCTATCTCTAGATGTACTTCGAGGAGGACCATGCCATCGAGTATGTGTACAAGGAGCCAAAGCTCACCTCGCTGAGCGAGATATCCGAGAGACTGGGCAAGCAGTACAAGGAGAAATTCGGCGCCGATGTGGTCAAGATGATCATGGATTCATCACCGGTAAGTTAACCTGGATTTATAATTAAAATAAAAGAATAACTCTTTGGGTAAGAAATACTATTCTAGTATATATATTTTTTTTCTTTCATTTTTTGCCTATAGAGTTACGATTTAAAGCCGGTTTCTACCCTCCCTGTCAAAGTTTCCGGCTAAGAAATTTGGTTTTGGTGTAAATGTGAGAGCTTACTTTTACAGGGACCAAGACCCTCAAACCTTTTTCAGCTCGGCAGACGAATAGCTGATTTCCAAAAGCCAAGTGAGGAAGAGATTTACAGAACTTCTGAGTGGTTCCGATAACCAAGGCAACCGTGATTGTGCGCCTTACAGCACAATTCGGTGCTTTCCAGCTGTAATCGAGAGTTAACAGCATGGTTAACAGCATTATGTTAGTCTCTCACGTTCACATATATTTTAGAAAGGCAGAAAACCGATTTGTTTTGCAATTAGTTTATCTGGAGATTATCTATTTCGGACAGATAGCTATCAGGACAGTTGACAGTGAGGGCAGAAACCGGAGCTTAACCGGAATAAAAAAGGATTAAGGAAACCATAAACCTATCGCTAAAAATTAAAAAATACATTTCTCTTATGATTTTTCCATATTAAAATTTTTATATATTTTTTTCTTCGTTTTCTGCCTATTGAGTTACGTTGAAACACTTATTTTTTCAAGGTGACTAATAAAAACCATACAATCGTCAATACATCCGCAGTGATGGATCACTTAAAGAGATACTCGCTGAAGAGCATATCCGAGTCGCTCTCGCCGCGCAAAAGGCTCATTCGCTAAAAATATAGAATAGTTAACGGGGAGTTAAGTCCAGTCACTGGACACTATCACTCATTTGCGTGCACCTACTCGCTTAACCTCCGATTGACGCATCAGCGAAGTGGTGGTGCTCCTCGGGATCATTCGCTGGGCGGTGCCATTTTGCTGCTTATTAATTGACGATCCCTTCGCGGCCTTGCAGCTGGAGAAAAAGTTACCTTGTTATTCTAGAAAAAATAATATTTGGGTGGTCACTCACAGATGATTCGATTGCGCCTGTTTCTGGGCAGTGATTGGCTGTCTGTTCTGTTTGGTGGCTGCCTGCTGGCATACCAATTCAGACTTGGGCGCCGTTGCCCGCAGGTAGTTGTTCTGCTTGCGAGTTGGTACGGGCAGAAAGGACTCTGTCTGGTGCTTCCGGGCAGAAGTAGAAGTGCCCACTGCTGCTGATCCTCCTCCTCCTCCGGTCAGTCGGCATCGCTGTGTGGACTGGGTGGCCTGAGCCTGGGCCTGGGCCACCGCCCGGCTGTAGGGTGTGGGCCGGTGAAGCTGCGAGCCGCTCTGGAGGCCGATGGTTCCTGCTCCCCGGTGAGAGCACTTGGCCTTGGCTGACTTGTAGAGCCGTGGAAAGGTGGTCGGCAAGCTGGGGGCTATCACAGATTTAGCTGGTGTGGTTGGATGGGCACTGTCATCGGAGACATCGATCGTCATGGGTTCAGAGCATTGGGTATCCGTCTCGGTCAGCTGGTTCACCAACTGTGATCCCTCAGAGTCCTCGTATCTGAATGGGGACTCGCTTTTAACTTGAACCCTCTATGCTTAAGACTCACTCACCTGTAGAGCTTTCCCCTCACATATTCCGTGGAATTTTCCAAGCTACCACTTCCCTTTGGTGTCAGCTCATCTCCATTCGACTGGGACTCGTCGTCGCCGGCATATGCATCCGCATCTGTTTCCGTTTCCGTTAAGTTGGTGGTCTGCTCAGTGGCCACAGTGACCTCCGAGGGCTGGGCCGAAGGTGGCGGGGGCGAAACAGCCGTGGACAATCCGCTGCTGGCTTTATTGATGTGGATCTGATCCCGGCTCACGATCAGGCCCAGCCTGCGGCACAGCTCCTTGAAGGCCTTGTGCGAGACCAGGTCCTGATAGCGAGTGGACTCGGTGAAGGGGAAGTTCTCGAACGCCTTGATGCCCTCGATCTGGTGCTCGATCTCCAGCTCCGTGTAGCTGCGATTCGAGCAGAGAGTGCACTTGGGACAGATGGAGAGATCGCCGCCGTCCTCGTACTTCTCCCGGAGCAAGTCGTTGACACGGAAGAGGAACTGGGAGACCAGGACGCTCTCCGGGCGACTGGCCAACTTCTGGGGGTCGCCCACTTCCAGCTGGAGGGTGTGGCCCTTGTGAAAGATCGTTTGTTCGTTGGGGTCTGGCGGCTGCAGCAGCTCTCCCGCCTTCGGCTTGGTGGTGAATCTCATGGTAAGACCCTGGCCGCCGGGCAACAAACCCACCGAGACCTCCTCCAGCGGCATCTGTTCGTCTCCCAGCTGGCTGAGGCACTCGAAGATTTGACGCTGCACCAGAAATCCATTTTCCACTTGGTCCACGGCATCGCCGACCATCTCGGGACGAAGCAAGGTGGTGGTTGAAGTGGCCTCCGTTTTGGTCTTTATAGTGGCGGCCACGGCACAGTCCGACTGTTGGCGATTTGAGGGCACGAATTCCACGGCGTTCGGGTTCAGGGAGTACTCCAGCGGCGGCGACGGCGTTTGAGTGGGATGTAGCTGCATCGGGCACTCCATCTGGATCATTCCGAGTGACATCCGAGACACCGGAAAGGAAAAGAAGTGCTCCATGCCGGACGCTCGGCGCGTGTCGGATGCCGTATGTATGGATGAGCAGCCGGCTGTTTCTGCCAAAAATAGGGAATACGCGGACTGGATAGGAAATTTGGAATCTTTGAAGCGTTTTTACTGTCTGTGTACTGTCTTGGTCTGCAGTGGTATTGTAAAAAAGTAACAAACAATTTACTAGAGTCTAGTAAAGTTGTTGAATTGTTTGAACTACATCAGTTGTGGGTAGGAAGTGGATCAATGAATGTGAAAACGTGTTTCTCTGACTGATATTTGCTGGAATGGTGACTTGATTCGGAACAATATGGATGGGAGAAAACTTTCTATTAGCACTTCCTTTTCTGAATTAATTTTAAACCATAAAATTACCCCTTTCTACCTCTGATTAGCTTTAAGTACAAGCCTTATTTAATCTCCTTATTTTAGGTCAAAGTTGACGAATTGGATGCCAAGCTTGCCTACATACAGGTCACCCACGTCATACCCTTCTTCTCCAAGGACGAACTCGATCAGAGGCTAAACGAATTCGAACAGAATCACGATGTGGACACGTTTATGTACGAAACACCCTTCACCAAATCGGGTTCGGCTCGTGGCAGCGTGGAGGAGCAATGGAAACGCAAGACGGTCATTAAGAGTGAGCTCAGAACATCTCTGATAAACCCAAGCGTCTTAACCCAAATATATCCCTATTTCCCCAGCTCAATATTCTTTTCCATATGTCCTCAAACGTATACCCGTGAAAGCTCGCGAGATCATAGAACTGAGTCCCATCGAGGTGGCCATCGATGAGATGCAATCAAAGGTTTCAGAACTGGAGGAGATCATTCTCCCGCCAGCCGATGTGAAGAAGCTGCAGTTGCGCCTGCAGGGAAGTGTGGCAGTGACGGTGAATGCGGGTCCATTGGCCTACGCCCATGCCTTCTTGGATGCCAAGGTGGTCAATAATTTCTCAGTGGATCGGGTTAGCGATCTCAAGGATGTCTTTCGGTATGTATTTTACACAAATAATTTAGTTTAAAGTATTTTTTCGATATATTAATTGAGGAATTGAGAAGAAATTAGTTAATAGGCAAAGAAGGTAGAGCGGCGGAAGAGATCTTTCCAATAAAGGGACTGGCGCATAGGGTCTGAAACATAAACTAAAAAATCTACCAGTATCCTGAAGTTAGCCTTTCAAGGGAAAAAAAATTGAACTGATTAGTAGTATTAAAAATTTATAAATTAAATCATAAGCATAGATCGAACCATAAACTTGAATTGTTTTTTGGTACGGTTTTGTTTGGGTGAGAAACAAGTCCATTCCAAATTAAAAAATTCGCGCTTTTACAGATTTAAGCTTAAAAAAGTTTAGGTATTAAAGGTAGAGATAGAATCGTATAGGCTTAACCAGCGACCCATATAATCAATAAGATGACAAACGGCCATACATTTGTATTGCAGTATGCAGCTTTTTTTCTGCTTTTTTCTCTTCGCCCGCACAAAGTTGAGAGCGTAAAAAATCCTATGTGTGAGTACAAGAGAGGGGCTGGCTCTTGAAGAAGAGAGCCTGGAGCCTCGAGCAAAAAAAAAATAGGTATAGCTTTACTCATCTTAAAGATCTTATGTCTTAAGTTTACTTTTACACTTACCTGAAATAAGCAGACCACAACAGGAAAAGCTCCGTATAAAAAATATGTATAATATTATCTGGGGAAAAATTTGTTGTTGAAAAGATACTCGTTTCGTAGCCTATTTGATGGCATTTGTCACATTAAGTAAATTCCGTTTTTCAGCGACTTCATTGTGGTGTGCCAGAAGGCCCTGTTCCTCAACGAGCGGATCATTAGCGCCGACCAGAAGGAGTACCATCATGTGCTGAAGGAGAACTACGAGAAGCTGTGCCAGGCGCTCAGTGAGTTGCTCGACGACGAGTCCTTCCAGCCGCTGGGCGACGATGCCGACAGCATAAATCAGCGCAACAGCATGGCTTTGTTCAATGCGATCAGCGGCGCCTCCCATAACTCAAGTACTGCTTAAGTTCAGCAAAACCAAATAAGATACCGAAGCTCAGATACTCAGATACAGATACAGATACACAGATACACGCACATCTAACCAGAAACCAAACCGAATACCAAGTGCACTGTATTTGATCTTAACACCAACAGAGTAACCACAACGTATTTAGTCGTAACCTAGACGTGTTTGGTGTTTCCTTGTTTAGAGTTGAAGTTGAAGTTGAAATTGAAGTTGAAGTTGAAATTGAAGTTGAAGTTGAAATTGAAATTGTCTGGCGGCAGGTAAAGCGCAACTTGTGAGCTTTACGGTTTGAGTCTCGGCTATGGGGCTTCGCATGTGACTAACCCCGCACAAAAATCCAAAAACGCAGACCCTGCATCATTGGTGGCTTTTAATCCGACCCAAAAACACTAACCGTAAGCTTCACTGCAAAATTCTAACCGCAACTATTTATCTGTTATGTGAGCTTTCCTTCCCCAAAAATGCTTTGCCATTCTGTATTAACGAAATCTTTGTAATTCTCCCGTTTTTTTAGGACCGTATTTTGTTGAGCAAAATACCAGCAACAACACCCACCACAGTTCCCACATACACACATAGAACTCCACACAACATCCATAACCGATAACCGATAACCGATTACCGATTACCGATAACCGAACTATAAGTTCCATAAGTTCCAGTTAAGCGAGAAATCACTTGTTAATTTCTACGACTAAGATTCCCCCATTGATTGTTGTTAGATTTTTATGTTGAACGATTTTTGATTTTAAAAATTTCCTTAACATGTATTTGTATATTTTTAATCATAGCATTAGCTATAAATTTAGCCCATAAACTGTATATTATTATTATTATTATTATTTTTTGGACCTTCGCCAGAAACCACTTACTTTATTAGATCAAATCTGCTAACCGTGTGTCTTCTTCAAAACTCGAAATGGCTAATCATTTATTAACTTAAATGTATTCCTAAACGCAAATGAAATTAGTTTTAATGTTGTAACAAAACTAGACGAATAAGTTCCAGCAAGCAAACAGAACTTACCAAAGTATTCAGATAATGGAAATATAAAAATATATATTTACATACATGCATTTTCTAGTGAAATCGTATAATGAGCTAAATACAAATATATATGCATTAAATGTTTAAAAAATACCAGAAATGTCTTTTCACTGTTGGGTTCAATTTTTGTATTTATTAACAATTTGTTGTTTAAAATTATTTAACAATTTTGTTTATCATGCGCGGATCGACACAGAAATGTTATTCAAATTTTAGATTTTTTTGATTTTTAGAACTAAACCGAACAAACGAATGTTAGGCGCTTTGGAAGCCATCAATGTTGGATTGAACAGTCACTGAATCAAACAATCAATCATCAAATCAATCAATCAATCATCAACCAATCAATGTTCCGTTTACAGGCTACATAAATATGTAAATTTTAATCATCTCCATTAAAGGCTTAGGCTCTAGCTAGAATTACAAGCGGACATTGGGGTTCCGGGAGCGGACGAAGTTCAGCAGCTCGTCGGAGTCCTCGCACACGAACGGCTTGATGTGATGGCAGGCCACGTCGTGCCACTTGATCCCGTCGTTGTAGAAGTTGTTCAGGATGGACAGGCAGCTCTCGTCGTTGCCCTGGGCAGCCTCCCGGTTATCCGGCTGCGGCTGCTGGTAGCCGCCCGTGGCCGACCAGTCGCCGGTGTTCCTCTGCGAGGTGGGTCCAATCTTGGCCCCCGATCCCGACCAGAACCAACCGTTCTCATTCGGCGGCTGCAGATCGGGCCTGTCGCAACCAGCAAAGTTGCACTTCCTGCCGGAGGTCCAGATATAGCGCACATTGCCCCGGGCAATACGCTGCTTTACAAAGTCATTCTCCTGCGGAGTCTCCAGCGAGACGGCGTCCATGCAGTGACGACGACAGATATTCCTCGCGTCCAGCCAGTCCACCTCCAGGCTGCGGGTGGGAGCGTGCTCCCAGCTGAAGAAGTACGAATGGGACACGCCCCTGGCATCCCGGTAGCTGGCGTGGCGCACACGGTTCGCACAGCTCCGCGGATCGGGCAAGGCCAGGCGACGCTGGGCCAGCGCCATGGTGGCGCTCAGTGCCAGCAGCAGCAGGGCACGCAGCACAGACATATTTGGATAACTAAAATATAGATAAAATATATAATAAAATTAATTAACGATTAATAAACATTTTTAAGGCCAATCCGGCTCGAAGGACCAACATATTGAAGCTGAAAACCATTATTAAGCATTAATAAAAATGAATAAAAATTTTAAAGGCAATAATTATATAGTTAATGTATCTTAATAACTTAAATCAGCTTAAATCAGCAGAAGAATTCTATAAAAATAAATAAATTTACCTCCTTACCAACTTTTCTGACCCAGTTGACAAGAAATATATATTTTTCCTAGCACTGCGATACCAATTAACTCGCCAAAACGAAATCTAGAGTGACTTAACCCGCTAAGCTCGGCCTAAAACTGTTTGGAAAATTCGATTTTGACTAGAAGTGGATCCCATTTGCCCCACCCAATCCATTTCCGCTTCGATGAGTCGCTGGTTTTTATGCAAAATCAGTGATTGGAAATGCTTTGCATCGATTTTGATCAATTTTGAGTGTGTTTTGTATATGGAATTTGTCGCTTACAATTGTCATTTTGCACAATTTGATTCCATTTCGGCTAATTAAGTAGTTTTCCATTCCAGAGAGAGAGGCCTTCAACCTGGTTTCTATTTCGTAACGTGAGAATTGTTCCCCGCACAACACAGACTCGGCTCGGCAACAGTCGATCTCTGCTCGATGTTGCCTCTTACCTATGCAAATGGCTTTATTGTTTTATATTTGTACATAAAAAAAAATTAAACATGAAAATTGTATGCAAATTTTTATGGGACGACTGGCTCTGGCAACTAATCAAAATTACATCTTATATAAATTATCGACTTGCAAATAGGTCCGGTTTAAATTGGCTGATTGAAGCTAAGACCCCTCTCATGGGAGGGAAATGAGTAAAACGCGTGCTGCAAATTGTCTAAACGCTAAACAAAAGGACTTAATTATATCTAACTAACCAAGCAAATCAGTTTAAATAAATTGCTGATGATTGGAATTGATCTGAACGGTTGAAAAGAAAATTGGGACACTATTGTTTCGACAAAGAAATAAGTTTACCAAAATTATAATCACGAATTTATCCAGAAAGATTATGGGTCATTTTCTTAAATCATTTTTATTTAATCTGAACTTTAGCAATTTAATTCATGAAATTTAATTATTTAAACTTAGAAAATTATATAAACTTGCTTTATAATTAATTAGTGAATACTTAAAATATTATTCTCTATTCTGAAGATTATTAAAATCACGTGTATTTTTATTTATTGAATAAAAGCTTGAAAAATATTTTAAAATAATATTTAAATATTATTAATTTATAATAAAAAGAAAATTCTATGAACCGAAGAAATAAGGGTAAATAATATTAATATTTGTTTTATGATATTAATATTCTTATTATATATTTATATTTAATATAGATATACAACAAGTGCAAAATTTATGTGTTCTGTTTAATTTTAAAACTCATTTCTGCTGAATCAATCAACCTAAACATGTAATTGACCAACTTAACTCTTTTTTTTCTCAGAATCAAAAGCATTTATAGCTTCGGTGACCTTAAAAAAATTACCAAACCGTAACTGACCTAGCCCAAAAACCTGACCTAGCCAATGCCAAGGAACTCCCTGCCTCGCTCCCCTTTTAAGCACTCGTCGCGTGATGGGAACACATGCTATGCCCATTAGTCAGAGGCGGCATTCCAGGTACCCATTCGTTTCTAGCTCAGAGCCGGAGCCCCAAAGTTTGTCTTGTGCATACCAAGCGGCGGAGAAATACTCGCAGTTAATGGAGAAAGTTGCCCGAGTTCGAGGCCCGTCCATGGTCATGCATTACACATATTGCCAACGGTCTCCCTCCTGGCCAATATTCGAAACTCTTCCGCCTGATAACAAGCCGAAGCCCCAAAAATTTGTCGTCTTCGGTTTTGGCTTTTGTTTTGGCCACGCGCAATTGCATGTGCTTTTTTCTTCTTCCCCTCTTTTTTTTTCTCGGCTCGTAAATTTTGTAATTTGAATTTCCGTTGCCTCATTTGCTCTTCCTATTAAAGCCAATCCATATACGTGTGTGTACAGGTTTTTTCTTCGGCTAATTGCCGTGGGTAAGGAAGGGCATTGGCAACTGCTGAAATATTTCCGAACCAATTGTCTTCACCTTTTTGTATTATTTTGTGTTTTTTTTTGTATTTTTACTTCGGGCACTTGCTCCCTTCCCAAGTAGCTCTCATTTTTGTCTCATTTTGTTTTCTTTTTGGGCTTTTGGGTTTCGTTTTCTTCTGTTATGCAATATTTGCCTTTATTGAACGCTTCAATGGACGCACTTGTAAATATAAATTGTGGGAGAAAGGCATTTGGTTTGATGTCTTTGACGGCTAAATGACTAATGATGATTTTAGGCTCTTTAAATGGTTATCTCTTTTATATAATTCACCTGTGCGGCGTGCAAAAAGCAACCTTCAAAACGTGCTCAATAGCCAAATAAATATTACAAAATAACTACAGCGAAAAAAAAGAGCAGTCTTGAATCTCTGAAAGATGTTTTTCCAAGCACATCTGTGCAGCATTCCGACTCCGAAACCTGTGTTAGATAATTAATTCCAAGCCACTTGTACGTACTTGTGCTGGCTTCGTGGTTGCATCTGCCAAACATTTTTTTGTTTATTTTTTCAAAACCCCTCCCACCACCTCCATGCATGGCAATTAATCTCCGGCTTATACATTACAGTTTACAGCGATCTCCGCACGGCTTAGAGCAACTGGTTTTTTACCGGATTTTTCCTCGTCGATGGCAAGCAAATTTTATTTATGTATCACGCGCCTCGAGCACATTTTGAGGTGAAGTAAATGTATAAAAAAAATTGTCATTAGCTGTGCTGAGAGCGGAACAGGTGTCTAAATCTTGTAACGAAGAGGTAGAGGCTCAATAAGAGTTACTGAAATATTTGACAATAATTTTGGGGAGAATTCCGCTTGAAGGACTGGGTTTTTGATTAATTAAAATTTTTAAAGATTACTTTATCTATCTGCACACTTTAATTTTACATTTGTTAACTGGCTTCTATTATTATAAATAAATAAAAATCTCAGCAGGCTGTCATTAAAGTTTACGGGTAATAAAATATTAATGCTAATAATATTGCTAATAATAATATCATATATATTGCCATGGACATGTAATATTTTATTATTGTTAACAATAAATATTTTCCACATAAAAATTTTGCTATAAATGCTACCCCTTGACCTGTCCTTCTCGTAGTTTTTACCATAAATCTTTTAGCAATTAATTCTTAATTAAAACAGCGTACATCTTGATTACATTAATCATTTAAAAACTTGTTAGAATATTTATGTAGCTCCTCCTGACCTGACTATCTGCAAAACTCCTCCTAGATTTAATGTTAGCTACCTAGATCTGCTTCTGCCATTTCCTGTTAATTAGAAATCAATCGATAAGCAGACATTTCTCCAGAGAAAACACCGAGAAACTTGCACTTGCAGCAGCTCGTTTGTAGAACGAAGACCAAGACGGGTTTCTGGTTTCTGATTTCCAGCACCGTCTCGCTGTGAAGCGATGACAGTAATTATAAAGAAGACGGATTTGCCAGTTGCTGGCCATTGCAGCCACAACCCACCTGGGTGTATCTAGATATAGCCCGCACACGAGGTCGAGTACTAATTAGAATGGGTTGCGACATCAGTGACCTGTTTCGGGTGGAATTAAAGGGAGCAGGATGCTGCTGTCGTTATGAAAGTTTCACGCGGATGCATCTGCGAAACGGTGGCGACGCTTTAATTGCCCCGGCCTGTGGCTGGTCTTGGCCAGATCTGGTCCCGTCTTGGCCCGAAGAAGATGCCGCTGGCCGAGAGCACCGAGTAAACAATATGCAGAAAAACTGGACAGACGGTAGAAGAAAGTCTGTCAGCGGCCAGTTTGCGGAGCAGACAGGCCGAAGGAGCATTACTTTTACTGGTCACCAAGCACCTGCGACTTACTGGTTTTCTCGGATGAGCAAAACACAAAAATGCCAACAGACTCAGTGCAGTCAGCAGTCGCTGCAAACAATAACAATGAAGCGAAATGATAGTGAAAATGGTCATGTTTCTTCGTTCGCTTTTTGGTCATCGCATAAATATGTATTTATATATGTGCAGGCCATATCAATAAATATTGACAGCGCGTCAGGTGAAAAAAGGAGAAGGAGGCGGAGTGAGTGTTACTGTGGAATCTTCTCAAGTGTCTGGGCATCTTCACTTTCATCTGCGGAGCCAGGTGCTAATGAATTGCCCAAATTGATGGTTGGGAAAATAAACAAGCCGGTGACAGAAGGGAAAACATTAAAATGTACTGAGAAATAGGCTCTCTATGAAGAAAAAGATTGTTTATAAAGTTCTGCTAAATATTTTTCTTTACTTTACTCGAAGAATTATTCAATATTTTTATAAATAGAATTAATCAAGCTTTGAAAGAAGCAATCACTATTTTAAAGTTATGGAATTCTTTCGTTTAATTCAGGTTTTCACACTTTATAAAAAAATTGCACGGATTACTATGGTAAAATTATTAACCAAAGGAAAATATTGTACAAAATATTTAATTCTTATATTATATATTTCTTAAGGGATTAAATATTTTATTACTATTTTTTGATATACATGTCGTTGTGTGTATTTTTATTGACAAAACAAATGAAGAAGTTACTTAAAGTCAATTACTCTAATTTAAAATTTTAGAAGATATACAAAATACATATAGTTATAATTTTCCCATTTTCAGAACTATCCTTAAGTTCTAAAAATAAATGTTGTGTTATAAAGTATAGTTTTCTGAAATATAAGTGACATCAAAGAGAAACTCTATATCCCCCTTATTATTTTCCCCCCATAATCATAACAGCCAATGGAAGCTGCAAGAAATTCTGAAACTGAAAATTGTCACTCATCTTGAAGAGCTGCGAAATTGGCATATGTAAAACCAGAAATTCACTCGCAAAAAAAGGAGGCGGAGCAGACACGCCTACAAGCCATACAAAAAGCAAAAAAAAAAACTTTCCTTTAAAGAGAATCCATCCAACAGAGTGACAGGAGAAGCCCAGAGAGATTTGGTTTTTGTTTTTTGTGTGTGCTGCCTGTAAAGACTTTCCCGCATTCCGCGGAGATAAATTATTTTGTTGTCAATTGGAGACGGAATCGTGACTGGTGATTTCTTCTGTGGAATTTTCAGAGATTGCAGACTCGAGCTGCAGATCCTCCTCCTCCGCAATTGCGATGGGAAGTGGCATTGAAATTGTTTAACTGGTGACCTGTCAAAGTGGCGAGATTTTAAATAACCAGCCAAGTGAGGTCACCTTCAGTTGGGGCTGTAAAAATGTCAAAGGCGGCCGCGGTTGCTATTCTTATCAAGTTGCTTTTGTTGCCAGTCATAAAATATTATTGACTTTACGACCCCAAAATAATTCTGCAGCAGCATTAGCAGAAGCAGCAGCAACAGCAACAGTAGTAGCAGCTGCCTGACATTTTGGTAATTACTGCCCGATTATTTGCATGCTGCGCCTGCTACTGTTGCTGGTGGAAAATTAGATTTTCCACTCATTTGCACTGCCACATATTGCGTAATCTTCTGCTTCAATGCATGGCCCTGGGGGTGGCAAGTGGGCGAGAAATACAGGCCAAAACGAGGGCAAGCTTGGTAATAAAACAAAAAATAAAAAAGAACTCCATCATTGTTGGGTTTACTAACAACGATTTTTCACACTGTTTGCCTTGCTCTTCAAACTGACAGAATGCATTGTGACAGAATTATTTTTAGGTAGGTTGTTACAGAACTTTGGAGAACAAATTATTTTGTACAAACTATTCTAAGTCATTCTTAAGTAGGAAAAATCTTAAAAGTGTGAGTCAGCTGTTACTGATTTTTGTTTCTTTATTCATGTTTAACAACCCATTTTAATTGTTTATGACTCCCTTATGTTTTTGTATATTCTTGTGGGGGAAAAAACGTTTTTGTAGAATCTATTCTACATTTTTATAATAATATTATAATATTATTTCTACTTTTCAGAATTCTTTTGGAATTATATTAAAACTAGACCAAGAAGGTTTTAATTAATAATACAATTTGTATATACAATAATATTGCACTTTTTTTTTTTTGTGCTTTTCAAATAAATATTAATTTCATGTACAAATGTACCAACATTATTAATTTCATTAAAAAAAAAAATTTATCAACATTGATTTACAATAAAATAAACCATATATTTATATTGTTTTTTCGCTTCACAAATTAATTATTTTAATTTGTTTTTCTTACAAAATGTATATTAAAGCAAAAATGTAGGTTTTAGAGTTACAACAATAAAGTAAATCGAAGCAAAGATATTACATTTTAGTAGTAATAATAAATACTTTACCCTAAACGTTTATTTTACACCTACAAGAAACCAGTTAACAATTTTATGTATTAAATCCTAAACAAATTCTAACAAAGCTAATAAGCCAATCCAACTTACGAAGACAAAATGGGTCAGAAATGCAAAATAAAAATGCAAAACTACAGCTGACCCCTTAAACATTTAAACAACTTAAACTGCTTGACAGAAATCATCGGAAATTTAAATCATTAAATAATATGTAAGAAACTAAAACTGTTCTACAACTGACCCACTTCTAAGTTCACTTCTTATAAATAATAATTATCGAGAAGGCCTCAATAGAATAAAAATCACAAAACATCTCAACTTATGAAATTAATTTTATAAAGAAAAGATTACACTTTTTTTTTGCAGTCACTTGTCCTTAAAGGATATGGTTTGTAATCACCTTTAGATCGGCGCAAACGACACGAACGGGGCTGAAAGAACTCGAAATCCAACTGAGGTTGTGGTTTTTAGCTGGGGAACAACCGCACGCAACGCTTCACTTTTACCAACTGAACGCACTGACGATCTTGCCACGGTTTATAGCCTGTCCCCAAAAACCAAAACAAACCAAAACGAGCAAAAACGAGCATCGGTGGCGATGTTCGATGTTCGAACGTGGCTCAAACCGAGGGCGTTGGGAGGCTTGGCTTAGACAAGTGGGGAGTCACGTTGGCAAGACAAAAAGCGAGGGGATCGCTACGAAAATGGCCTAAGTCGACGGGGCTTGGCTTGATCAGTTTTCAGTTGTTAAGTTTTCAGTTTTCAGCATTCAGCTGGAGATGCGATGAGTTCGGAATGCATTCGATGGCTAATTGAGTTTGGGGGGCCGTAAATCGGCAGTTGCGGCTACTGCCGCCATAAATGTGCCACTGGGCTACTGGTTTTTGGCTTGTTTGGCCAAAGCTGCATCTTGAGTGCATCTTTTTGCGGCTTCGAACATGTTCGCGCGGCGAGTTCGCTGCCTGAGTCTTTTGTTTTGCTTTGCGATCTTTTTTTCTTGTTGTTGCTGCTGTGGCAACGGCAATAAATAAGTGTGAAAAGGCAAAAAGCCATCGATAACCGTTACAAGCTTTGTTTAAACAAATGATTATGCATTTGTGTTTGATTTTATTTTAATTGCCTTGTGTTAAGCTGAACCCCCACGGGGTTAATTTTAATTATTACTGGGATTTTTTTTTAAATATTTTATACAATACACTTATGTAACAATTGAATATTTTTTCGGCTTCACCGATACAAAGCAAAACGGTGTCAATAAAATCAATGGAGGTCCAAATTGCTTCCGGCACAATTTGCTCATCATTAGCCAAAAAGGTGTTGAAGAAGCGAGCAAAAAAGGGCAGCAAAAAAATAAATAACAAAATAAACAAATAGATAGCAGTCAAAATAGTTAAATGGTTTAAAAAATGCTACTTTTTCAGCCGCCTTTGTGGGCCTACACTCAGCGTGATTAATGCTCTTTCTTGATTTGCCTAATGAGACCACAGCAACTGGAATAATATTCATTAATTTTCATTGTGCTCGGCCCAATAGTGCTTAATAACGTCGGATGTTTAGTGCCTCCAACTCCAATGCTGCTCGGCATAGTCAAGTTCACCCCTACAAGGCGATTCAGCTTCTGATCTGTTCCAAGTGTCCTCTCACGCACCTCGAGCGCATCTTCAAATTGCATTTCGAGCATACATAAAACATGAAAATATGGCAGCATCCGATGCTATTCGATGGGAGGTCGTTCAGTAAATTAAATTTAATTGCATTTTCCACATAAGCCAAGTGCGGTGGAGTGGCTGGCAGCCAACAACTTCAAATCGATTCGCAATCACTTCAAAATTCGCCGGTACATCAGCCGTGCATCTTAGTTTTTTTTTCCTTTACCCTAGATTTGTGGAGTCAGGTTGGATTAATATAATATTATTTAAAAGAAAGAAATAGTATTTATAAAATAATAGCAAAACATATTAAATAAAAATTGGATGTAGTCAGAAACCAGAATATTTCCTCATCTTTGTTTAGTTTAGTTTATAAACTTAGTAAGTTTCATCACACAAAATTGACATTACAAATCGGTCATTATTTTAAAAATCTCTGAACATATAATACATATTGCTACATATTTAATTTTGATTAAGCTATAATGTTAAAGATTAATTATGACCTAGCCTCTATTTTCTGCACAGCGAAGCATAAGATACATTTCTGCCTAATTGAATTAGTGTATTTCAAAGTTCGAGCCTCCAAATGAAGCCTGCATTTCTTGATTTTTGTTGTGACTTTGAACGCATTTGCTTAAGTGATTTATGCATCCGAATATCTGAAAACAACCGATCTCGAAATCAGTCGGAGCAGCAGATGTGTGAAATCATTAAGTGCGAACAGCGCCAAATGATGGAGCCCCGAACTTGAACTTGAAGAACGCTGACTGGCAAAAGGCCGCCGCACAAATACAAAAAAAATAACACCCGAAAACGAACGAAATAAATAGACAGACAATCCAAAAAGCATATCCATGGCTGCGGCTGCAATTAGATCTGCACTCCATGCTCCATGCTCCAAACTCCATGCGAATGGGTTACCCAGAGGCGAGCAACAATTAAAAATGGGTCTCGCTGCCGGAGCAACAATAAAAATTAAAGCTCCGCTTACCGCTTACCATGAAGTTAAGTACGAGAGACCTTAGGCGTCATGGATATAGCGTTTGTAAAGGCACTACAGTGCGGACCCAAATAGAGCAACTTTTCGTAAGGAGTTATTTCTGTACAAATAACATATTATAAAATATGTCTTATAATTTCTTGTTTATAACAAATAGAATCGGACTAAAATGTCAGTAGGTTTTTAGTACCTTTTACCTTTAGTGCCAAATATTATATAAAAGAAAACCCGAGATATATATGAAATTTTCGTACTACTTTTAAAATCAATTGGTTGCCGAATTTATAAATAAATACCAAGAGCGGTTTTAGAAAATTAATAATAATAACACAGGATTCACTAGGGTTTTGAAATTACTATAAGAGTATACAATAAGATGTTAGCGGTACAAAATTCAATACAATTTTTTTTTTAGACACCTTTTTAAGTAATTTTAAAAAGCTAGTGATTTTTGTAGTAACACAAATTCTTAACCGAAATTAATTCTTAAGTTAAATTTTCTAATATTATACTAATCGGTTAGATTATAATTCAAGTTTTTCTCTATCTTTATTTATTTATTATATTATTTTTCTTAATAATTTGTCGGTATGGCATCCTTAGAGTTACAAGTTTACACTTACTATTACATCACTATTTACCTATCTCGAATAAAGCAGTTCTTAATCAAGACCTAATTAAAATTTGTATAGGAGAAGATCCTTGATTTTTATTAGTTCCCACTATCGATCGTAAACTGTACATAGATACCAATATTTAATGGCCCTCGACGGTGGCTCACGACTGGTGTGGGACTGTGATTTTCCATTGCCTGCAATTTCACTTTCCTTCGCCACATATCTCACGAAATTGGCAACAACAGCCCAGAGCCGCCTGCCGAAATCCCACGCAGCCTCAGTGCCACATACTCATAATTGGGTCGCTTAATCTATCACTTGACATCTCCCATCCCAAAAAACTTTTTAATTACAATTGGGCTCATTGTTTGAGTAGCGATTTCTGCCTTTTGCTTTCGGTTACGCAACATTCGCATTGCGTGGCGATTGCCAAAGGAAAGTCATCATTAGATTGACATAAAACTCTTTATCGGCTTGAAGAAATGTTTGTAACTTACAAAATGGGTTTTTTTATTATTTTGATTGAGTGGCATTCACAGGGCTTAAGTACGTATGTTATTACCTTTTCAAGTACAAGTGGCTTAGCATCAAATAAAACAAAAATTTCTTTCCTAATATAAGTTTTTACAATGAAAAACAATATATCTTGGGATTGCTCACTAACAGCACAAATATTATTATAAAATAAAATTACTAAAAAACTATCAAGCTTACCTCTATTAAAATAATACCCTTTAAAGGCACTTCCACTAACTTTACAGCAAACTTTGATCCACAAACAATGCTTTACTTTAAATGAAATATTCTGGGCAATGATTAAACATATATTTTTGTTCATTCCAGGGACAGGTGAAGTCTTGGGAAAATTGGCTGTTGAAAAAGAAGTGCGGGCACAAAGCGTAAACAATGATAAATTACAATAACATAACATAATTAACTTTGGGCTCAGCCTCTGATGCTAATTAACTTCTTCTCTTGCTCTCGACGAATGTAGATGTCGATGGCTTTTTAGGTTTTATATATGTATCTTTTTTTTTTTTTTGAGGTTACCATAACCCAGTGACTGACTTTGACTGCTGGCCGCATCACGTGGTGTCGGCACCTTGGGTTCTGTAACTCATCGCCAAAAACCAAAACACGAAAAACACAAAACTATTTCGCCACTCTTCGATGGCCAAAATGTCAGAGGTTTGCCTTTTTGGTCAGCCGACGATTATCCAAAGCATTTTCCGCCATCAACCACTATTTAATTCATTTATGTGTGGTTTTAAGTATATTTTGCAGTCTTTTTTTTTGTCAATTGAGGAAAGCCTTCATCGTTTTTGGTCTTGAAATAAATTCGCATCAAATCGCTTGGAAGCCAAAATTGTTCAAATAATTGTTTGGTTCATTTCAGTTTTGGTCAAGGAGAAAAGTTTGCTTTGTTTTGTTTGTTATATTAATTTCGAAGCATAATATTTATTTAGGTAAGCCGATATGGTCATTGTTTTTATTAAATTGAATAAATAGTGGGATTTTGTTTATAGTTCATAATCGGATATTGGGCAAGAAATATATTATTTTTGATTAAATAAATCAGAATGCGGTTGGAAATATTTTAGCAAGAAATTGAATAGTATTAGCTAAACTTTATGAGAAGATTTACTTCTATATATATGTATATATATTTTTATACAACAATTTTTTAAATAAAAATTATTTTTGAAACTGTGGAAATAAATATAAAATAATATTGAATTGCTTTATTTAAAATTTATAAAATATCCAATATACACATTATTTGGCAGCTTTAAAGGTTTAAATTTAACCCCCTAAGCCCTAAAAACGTTTTTGCATTTCCTTTCCTTTCCGAAGCTATAATATTTATGCACCTTACTTGCAAATTCCCATTTTCGCATATAAAAAGTGTTGGCATTGCGTAGCACGTGTGAAAAAATAAACAAAAAAGTTGGTCCAACTCTTTGAATGCGTATTATTTAATACCGGCGCCATTGTCATGGGAGAAGTGAGCTTAGAGACAGAATTTAGCTGGGGGACCCCCAGCCACTCTCTTATTGTTTTGACTGGCATTTGGCTGAAGTGTTGTTAGCCAAATTGTGCGACAAAAATTCTGAGCCAGACACATGATTTAATGCACTAAAGCACGATGCTGCTGCAGCTGAGAGTACGGAGCTGGGTGATGGGTGATGGTAGCTCATTAAACCGGGGGGAATCCATTGTGCAACCTCGTTTGCATTGTTAACTTCGCCGGCACAGCGGCTGAAGATGATGGTCCCCGGCTTGTTGTCTCTTTGGGATTTGTTTTTGCCAAGATTTGGTAATGTGGATTTGTGTCTTGCGTCTGCTGCTGCTATCCAGCATAAATACTGAGCTTTCGTTTGCTTTACGCAATGGTTGACAACATTATAAAAAGGAAGTTAATAAGTTCTTGTATGATTAACTGGAAATTAAGTCTGTACAATTTCTGGGTTGTTGAATCTGAATTGCTTACTGGCTAAGGTTATTATATAATTTATCCAAATATTGATTAGTATTGGTTTATGATTAGTAATTTAAAATTACGCAATAATGAATACAGTTTTAATTATTTACAAATCCCCCATAGTACGTTTGAGCCATTTAGGAAAACGTAAAGAAACTTACTATTAAAATTATAATAATATTTAAAATTAGAATAAATCAATTATTTAAAGTCGATTAAATGGGACAACGAATTGGTTGGCTTTTTTATAGTTTTCTTACAATGAACCTTATATTAATTTAAAATAAAAACATATAATAATTAAAAGTCTATAAAATTAGGAAGTATTGTTAGTCTTTTTTATTGTTTGGGTTCAATGAACCTAATATTATTACATTTTTACGTAAACTGTAATTACTGGTTCGAATGGAGATTAGGGCTGGGGGGTGAAGATTCCGTGAACCCTTTGCTAGATACCATATTCCGATAAAATGCAAGTTAAACCCATAGCAATTACTGTCAGGCAAGCACATACAAAAAAAAAATCAACAAAAATAAAATTTCAATTAATATGATGTAAAATCTATAATAAATATCAAATTTAAATACAGAAACCATAATAAGATCTTAATAATAAAATAATTATCATTTATATTACAAAGATTGCATTCATATAGAATAAGACATAAGACAATAACTATTTTAGATATAAAATCAACAAAACGAAAGCTTAAGGAGATATTTTATAAAATGATAATTAAAAGTAAAACCTTCTAAACAGCTCACATTATCTATATCGTTTCCCTAACTTTTTTTTTTGCCTGTACGATAACATTTCTGCTTAATCTGCGATAAGAAAAGCACTCCAACGAAATGACTCAACCCTAATTGGGCGTTGAAATCGAATTTATTCCGAGTGCAACGATGATCCGCAACGGTCTGGATACGTTCAGAGGGCTCCGTAGCCAGCTGCGCTACTGGATGAGTGTCCGGGACTGTTACGGCTCTATTAACCTGATAGTGTCCGTAGCCTTCGGCCTGGGCATCACTCCGTTCCTGGTGCGTCGAAACTCCCTTGGCGAGAGCTCCCTGAAGCAGTCCTGGTATGGATTCCTCAATGCCATCAGCCGGTGGCTGCTGCTCGCCTACTGCTACGTCTACATCAACGTGAACGGCGAGAGTCTGATCGGATATTTCATGAGCAACCACGTCTCCCAAGTCAGCACGCGGCTCCACGACATCGGAGGCATCATCGTGGCCATATGCATCTTCATTGTGCCTCTGCTGCTACGCAGGCACTTCCTGCGATCCGTCCGCACCGTTGACGAGGTGGATCAGCGATTGGAGCGGCTCCGGTGTCCGGTGAACTTCAACACGGTCTTGGGTCTGGTGTTGCTGGTCATGGTCGTAGTTGTCCTGGTGAATGCGTTCCTGATCACCACCTGTCTGGTGTGCCTGTCCAAAATGGATGTTCACGCCTCCTGGCAGCTGACCTTCATCCTGGTTTATGAACTCCTGGTCACTTCTATCACTATTTGCATGTTTTGTCTGATGACAAGGTCGGTCCAGAGGAGATTAGCGTCTCTACACAAGGTGAGTGATGTTTGAAATTATTATTTATCAAATTATTTGGATAATATATAATATAATTCTTATATTACATATATTGAGGGCTTTATATATTTTATTTTATTAAAAGAGTAAATAATAATCTGTGGCTAAAATAAATATAGATACTCTACGAGAGGCTTTTACTTAATTAACATAATTTAGATAACATAAACAAATATCTAATTCTCGAACTCAAAGCTCCTTTTCCTAAACAAAAACTTCCATCCAATCATCATATATTCCCACCTGTCAATCAGAGTAATCTTTGTGCCCCAGCGAGCTAACTGAATGGGGAAATCCGATCAGCTTATGGCGAAGCCAATGGCCAGGAACACATCCCCATTTGCATTCTCCATCTTCGTTTCCATATACATCCAGCCATTAGTCGAGTGTGACCAAATATACGATTATCCGAGACTCGAGACTAGAGACTCTAGAGTCCCTCGATAATGAAGATAATGAATTGCCCGTCACGGCGCACACAAACTCACACATTCCCGCACACTTGCTGGCAGCAGCAGATATATCTACAGTCTGACAACTGAATTAAATCGAGGCATCTTTCACAAGGACACACAAACAGTGATGCTAATCGGGGTTTTTCAAAGATTTTAATTATATTTATATATTTTATATTATATTTTTACAAATTAAACTACAAAAATACACTTGACTTTAATAAAACATATTAAGTCAAATAAATTTACCTGATATAATTTCCCTAAATTTTAGAAAAAATGCTTCTTAAAACTTTAATAATTAATAGGAAATATTTCTATGTTTTAAGAACGAACATCAAAGTATGTCTCACTTTCACGTTTCTGTATTTAACTTTGATTATTTAAATTTTAAATATTTTGACGGATAGGGGAATATTTAAAATTATCTAATTTTAAGTAAACTATACTTAAACCATTTTCTTCTTAAATGAAACGAGTCTTGATTAAATTCTAAAAGTCAAAAAATCAGAAGAGACTAGGTTATAATGTATGACTTAGTGGTATGATTGGGATTTCCTAATATGAACCCAAGACATTTTGACTTATTTTTCTCTACTTATTCCATTTTCTTAAATTCAACTTAAATTATTCTTTGAAAACATCTTTACTGCCATCACTGTCTGCGAGATAGAGTGAGAAAATGAAAACACTTGTTGCTATCGAATGCCACTTGTTGTTGGGAATCCTAGACAACGTGATAATGAGCTTTCGCCGGATACAACTTCCGTAGCCGGCATTTTTTATATTTTTTTTTATATCCTCTTTACACCACTTCACAGGACTCCCTTTCCCTGTCGTTTATGGCCTCCTCACTTCGTTTTGCATCCCTCGCTCGGCAGTCGCTATTTTCCCTTTTTTGTTGCCATTTGCCAGCCAGTTCGCGTTGACTCCTTCACCCGAACGGTCGTGCTCTGCGCTGCGCTTTGTTTTCACTTCCGGTTTCCGGTATATAATAGCTTCGATTTCGGGAATATGTCGGCGCTACGAAGAGTGCGCAAATACTTTATATCCTCGCAGGTCTACGAGGCTCTGCGTCCGCTCTTCTTCCTTACATTCCTCTACGGTCTAACGCCCTTCCATGTGGTGAGGAAGAAGATGGGCGAGTCCTACCTGAAGATGTCCTGCTTCGGTGTCTTCAACATCTTCATCTACATATGTCTGTGTGGCTTTTGTTACATCTCATCCTTGAGGCAGGGAGAGTCCATTGTGGGCTACTTCTTTCGCACCGAGATCTCCACGATTGGAGATCGTCTGCAAATCTTCAATGGCCTCATAGCGGGCGCCGTGATCTACACCTCGGCCATATTGAAGCGCTGCAAGCTGTTGGGAACCCTGACCATACTGCACAGCCTGGATACGAATTTCTCCAACATCGGCATAAGGGTCAAGTACTCGAGGATCTTTCGGTACTCCATCTTGGTGCTGGTCTTCAAGCTTTTGATTTTGGGCGTGTATTTCGTGGGAGTTTTCCGGCTGCTGGTCTCCCTGAATGTCACGCCATCGTTCTGCGTCTGCATGACATTCTTCCTGCAGCATACGGTGGTCTCCATTGCGATTTGTTTGTTCTGCGTGATTGCCTTCAGTTTCGAGCGTCGCCTCAGTATCATCAATCAGGTGAGTAACAGGTAAATATTGACGTTTGCCTGCTGTGACAGACAGCGTGACGGGAATAGTCAGTGGAGGTACACCGGCTTCTATCAAAGCAGAAATCAAGTGGAAATTAATTTATATAAAACCTAGGCAACACATTGATAGTTTGCTATGATTCGCAGTGACATATTTAGTAATTAAGACTGTTTCTCGTTTATCTATGGAAATTAATTTTCGGAGGCCTCTACTAGTTGATGGAATAAATTAAACAAGAAATATGTGTTGCCTACTTTAAGGCGGGAATTGAATATCTTGAAGAAAATTAATAATTCAACTTAAAAGTTGTAGTTAAAGCTCTGTGGCTTGAATAAATCTTTAAATAGTTAAAGCTTCTATATTTCCAGTTCATGTTTTATTTTATTCTATAATTAAATCCCAGCCAGCAAGGCTTTTCCTGAGAAAGATGGTCTAAAAAAAGGATACATCTACATATTCAATTTGTCTCTTTTTCCCCCCTTTAATCTGCGTTGTTTCTTAATACAAAAAATATTCAAATTACTCAGCCTTCTTAGAATTTCACTCTGCATAAATTCCCAAAACATATTTCGCCCCTCCTGCGCCTCATTTAAATCAACTGAAGAACCCGTTTGACCCCTCGTAACTAATAAAACGAATGAATGTCAGTTATGGCGGCTGTAACTCATGCTTAACTAACCAAATCTCATCTGACAAAAGGACATACATACACATTAATAGACATAATGTCGTGCTGAACAATTGACATAAATTCATTTTGCGCATTTCAAGGAAACCATGAAATTAATTAGGCTTATGGGAGACCCTCAATAAAAGTGGGCCAAAAAAAGAAGAGCTCCCATTCATTGATCCGAAAAAACTTCCCTGTATATTTTGTGTGGGGAAATCGTGGGTTTACCCTGGGGAATTATTTCCCTTGGGGAACCGGAACCATTAATTAAAATGCAACAGCTTAAGCTAATAGGTTAATGGTCGCAACATGACAGCGGAAAGCGGACAACGGCTTGTCTAGACCCGGAGTACGAGTATAAAAATGGGAAAATTATTTACTTTTGCTGGCCCCACCTCGGAGACCTTTCCGGGAGTTTCTTCGGTGCTGACGCGTCCTCGTAAAATGCAAATCATTTGCGGTCCCCGACGACAGTCGCCGGCTGGAGCTCAAACGGAGCGGACATGGATATCGAAAGGGCCAAGGACACGACGACGGATCCCGTGGATACGGTGGAGATAGAAGTGGGCACCGGTCTGTGTCAGCCCTTGCGTCGCAGATTCTGGCGTTTTCTGAGCGCCAAACAGCTCTACGAGTGCCTCCGTCCGCTCTTCCATGTGACCTACATCCACGGACTCACCTCGTTCTACCTGAGCTGCGACAGCAAGACGGGACGCAGGAGCATCAAGAAGACCGTCTTTGGCTATCTGAATGGACTGCTGCACATTGTACTCTATACCGTCTGCTATAGCCTGACCATATATAATAATTGCGAGTCCGTGGCCAGCTACTTCTTTCGCTCGCGGATCACCTACTTCGGTGACATGATGCAGATCGTGAGTGGATTCATTGGGGTGACCGTCATCTACCTGACGGCCTTCATACCGAACCACCGGCTGGAGCGCTGCCTCCAGAAGTTCCACACCATGGACGTCCAGCTGCAGACGGTGGGCATCAAGATCATGTACAGCAAGGTGCTCCGCTTTAGCTATATGATTCTGATCTCCATGTTCCTGGTCAACTTGTGTTTCACCATGGGCACCTTCTCCGTGCTGTACTCCTCGCTGGTGCGGCCCACCTGGGCCCTGCATTTTACCTTCCTCATCCAGCACACGGTTATCGCCATGTCCATTGCGGTCTTTAGCTGCTTCACCTACCTGGTGGAGATGCGACTGGTGATGGTCAACAAGGTAATTAATTAATAATTTGCAATTATTAAATACTTGGGAATATTCCTGAATACCTCCCAAAGGACTCTAGCAATAACGAGTTAAACTAAATACTCTCTCCGCTTCCTTAAAGTGTTTTCAATTCAACTCAGTTGATTCAATTAAATTAATTAGCCCGCACAAACGCTGACCCTGAGCGAAGCGTTAACTGAGAGACAACACCTTCCAAACCCGACAACTGACTTTTATATTATTTCATAAACTGTCATTAAATGGGAACTTTGTCGGTGTGTGATGGACGGGTTTCCATTACCGAGCTGTCAGCGGTCAGTGGAAGTGGATAATATTTAACCAGCCATGACGACGACCAACAACAAGGTGTGGGTCATAAATACTTTAAAAACTAATCACTGAAGAAAGTTATGGGGTTAAGCTATAAAAGGAGAACAAAGGAAATCAAAGGGATTAGTGCAAGAGAGATTTTATACGGGAATTTATTTGAGCTTTAATCGCGAAAGAAAATATTATAGAATATGTTTAATTTATATCAGCAATTGTTCAGTCCCCGGGATGCCTTTGGAGCTGAGCAAACTTTACTCCTCTGCACCTATTTGTTGGGACTTACTCCTTTTCTCTTAAGAGGTCAGGCAGGTGACAGGCAGCTTCAGCTCAGTAAAATTGGATACCTCAATGCCTTTATCCAGCTGAGTTTCTTCAGCTACTGCTTTCTATCGGCTCTAATTGAACAGCAGAGTATTGTGGGCTACTTCTTCAAGTCACAAATATCCCAAGTGGGTGACTCTCTGCAGAAATTCATCGGAATGACAGGCATGTCCATCTTGTTCCTCTGCAGTAGCATTCGAGTGAGGTTGCTGATTCGCATTTGGAACCGGATATCCTTTATCGACGAGCGATTTCTGAACCTGGGTGTCTGCTTCAATTACGCAGCCATCATGAGGATGAGGCACTTAAAAATCTTTCTCATAACGAGTGTTCAGTTGGCTTACTTGATCAGCTCTGTTTGGATGCTGTTGCGAAATGATGTCAGACCCATTTACACGGCGGCAGTGGCCTTCTATGTACCACAAATATTTTTACTGAGCATTGTGATGCTTTTTGGAGCTAATTTACATCGTCTGTGGCAGCACTTCAAAGTGCTCAATCAGGTGGGTAATTGTTAAAGAAGTATAATAGTTTTCTAAATAAAATAAAACGGGTTTTAAATATTTCTTGAACTTATTCTTTTTAAAGAAATGAAAGTTTAAGAAAGAGCAATATTTTACTATTGAT
Organism: Drosophila tani; assembly: GCA_008042535.1. Classification (NCBI taxonomy): domain Eukaryota; kingdom Metazoa; phylum Arthropoda; class Insecta; order Diptera; family Drosophilidae; genus Drosophila; species Drosophila tani. The sequence continues at coordinate 42,395 of VNJO01009946.1, read as the reverse complement.
TAACTATTAATTCCCAGTTTTGTTCTCACAACTAACACTTCTTGTTTCAACTAATTTTAAGCCACTCCAACCTGGTTTTAAAGACAACTTTTACTGTCAGTTTTATTAACTGCACTTGTCTTTAAAAGATTATTGGCAGGAGCTTTTTAATTAATTAGCTTAGATTCTTATCCTGCTTTTATGAGTTCACAAGCTGAACAGAATACTCATACGCCATGTGGCTCTTCAGGCGATTGGTTGGGAAGTGTCGTCCCCACGACGTCTACACCTGTTACCGGACCACCATGTTCTTGGCCCTCTGGCTGGGAATTGTGCCCTATTTCGTGACCAGTTCTAATGGAAGAGGCCAGCTAACAGCCTCCTACTTCGGCTTTGTCAACATCCTCGTCCGAATGGCCATCTATATGGGAAATTTCCTATATAGCACCATCGATCGGGACTCCCTTATGTCCAACTTCTTTCTGACGGACATATCCAATGTGATAGATGGCCTACAGAGGATAAATGGAATGTTTGGCATCTTCACCATACTCCTGATATCATTGCTGAAGCGAAGGAAACTTCTGGAAACGCTGGACATTTTTGATGGCCTCGAAAGGGTGGCTTTTCCGCGGGTGGGCGTGGCCATGCATCAGATACCGGCAGCGAGGAAAATGAATCGATTGCTAATGTTTTTGGTGGGCACCACGGCGGCCTATATAACCTGCAGTTTTGTGATGATCAGCTTGAGGGATGCGGCCACTTTTTCAATGTCCTCGGTGATCAGTTATTTTTCGCCACATTTTATAGTCTGTGCTGTTTGTTTCCTGGCGGGGAACTTGCTAATCAAACTGCGCATATATCTAAGTGCTTTGAATAAGGTTAAGTGGTACAAAATTATACCCACATTTTTTACTAAGATATTTTCCGATATAATCTCCTTGCAGGTCCTGAAAAATCTGGCACATCAATGGGATTCGCGAACCATAAAGGCTGTTACCCAAAAACAGCGCTCTCTTCAGTGCCTCGACTCGTTCTCAATGTACACCATAGTGACCAAGGATCCGGCCGAGATTATCCAGGAATCCATGGAGATACATCATCTGATCTGCGAGGCAGCGGCCACGGCTAACAAATACTTTACCTACCAATTGTTGACTATTATTTCCATAGCCTTTCTCATCATCGTTTTTGATGCCTACTATGTCCTGGAAACATTGCTGGGCAAATCGAAGCGAGAAAGCAAATTTAAGACCGTGGAATTTGTGACATTTTTCTCCTGTCAAATGATCTTGTACCTGATTGCCATAGTTTCGATTGTGGAGGGCAGCAATCGGGCTATAAAGAAAAGCGAGAAAACCGGCGGCATAGTGCATTCACTTTTGAATAAAACCAAAAGTGCGGAGGTCAAGGAAAAACTGCAGCAATTTTCCATGCAGCTAATGCATCTGAAAATTAACTTTACTGCAGCTGGACTCTTCAACATCGATCGAACTTTATATTTTACGGTGAGTTGATATAAAAAATGAGATCACAAGAATTTATTGAGTTATCCATTTAAAATCAAAGTAGAGAACGCAGACTTTACACTAGCTGTTCCTGACTTAGAGCCAAACTACCTTTTTCTGTATTTTACCCAAGTACCTAAATTCAAATCAAATATCAAATATAATTGAAAGCACTAAAATTTCAAGAGAGCCTGGAAATAGCTCCAAGGCCAGCAAGAAAAATTCGTATGGCATTACTCATCTTTGAGATTCTTACGTCCTTATAGTTACTCTGTTAATTATATCCACTATACTTCTTCTATGACCTAATCCTGTTATCCCTTACCACAGATCAGCGGGGCCTTGACCACCTATCTCATCATCTTGCTGCAGTTCACATCCAATTCCCCAAACAATGGCTATGGGAATGGCGGCTCCTGCTGCGACACCTACAATAATATGACAAATCATACGCTTTAGACGTGTTTCCAGTTTTAGTTCGACAAATGGAAGTGCGGTGTGTGTGGAGTGTGGAGTGTGATGGAGCCGGTGAAATGATATAGAATACGTCCAGCAGAATGTGTATTTTTTGTAAATGTTGTTATTGTTGTTGCTTTCGAAAAGTACTTAATATTTGTCTATGTGAGCCAACGATTGAAAATAAATGGAAATAATCGTTTAAAGGTGTTTTTGTTATTGTCAATAAGAGGATATGAGTTAAAAGAATTTGTATCACAAAATTAAATTAACTTAATTGATTGAGCCAATTTCTAAGGCAATATATAAGTTGCACACGATAGATAATAACACGAAAACTTTTTGTATAATCGTAAATTGGACTTAATAAATGTAACTTAAATTAGGAGGCCCAAGACCCAGTTGGGGGGTTGAAAAAGAGCGAAGATTTTGGGGGAGCCGTGGCTTCTAGGCGTAGAGTGGAAGAACAAGCCCCAATCTGGCGTGAACACCACATATTTTATTATTTATTTATTAGACCAAAAACCATTTTAAAATATTTAAGGATGTTATAATTTAAAGACACTGAAATATTCTACTTTTTATCGTTTATGTGCTTTTATCCGAATATCCATCAACAAATTATTTTTTTCCAAAAATTCATTTCAGCAAATTGGCAACTTTTGGCCACTTTGCGTGGCCACTAAGTGCCTGCCGTAAATTGTTTGCCAATTGTGTAATTAATAGCCAGTACATTGGCCATACTAAAGTTCACCAGAAACTGGAAATGTCACGAATTCCTTTGAACTCGTTGAACTTGTTTGTTAAACGACCTTGCCCACCCTGATCCTACCTCGACGCTTACGGTTAATTAAATATTTGCTGTTATCGGTATTAGCTTATTAAGTGTGCGAAGGTGTGTGACAGCCCTTTAACGATTTTGATATATGATACATCAGCCGTGTGTCCAGTTGGCACAAAGGCCATCATCATCATCAGTCCGGGCGAGGACTTCCGCTGTCAGTTGGCGCAAAATACGCGAATCGAGCGGACGTTTCTACGTTGGAGTTTTTAAAACTTGGATATAAATATATATCGAATGCGTGCTGTAAAGATCTTTTACCGACTTTTTCGAACAATTAATTCTAGTGTTTTAGATCTGAAAAAATATATAAAAACGGAAATTCTTTGTGACTTCGGGAACTATTCAACCCAAAATCAAATATAAATTCAATAAATAAATACAATTATTAACGGCAATGGCCTTTAAGTTATGGGAGCGCTTTTCGCAGGCGGATAATGTGTTCCAGGCTCTTCGACCTTTGACGTTTATCTCCCTATTGGGCCTGGCTCCGTTTCGGTTGAACTTGAATCCGCGAAAGGAGGTGCAGACATCGACATATTCCTTTATCGCCGGCATAGTGCACTTCCTGTTTTTTGTCCTGTGCTTTGGGATATCCGTAAGGGAAGGCGACTCCATAATAGGATACTTCTTTCAGACGAATATCACGCGGTTGGGCGATGGAACTCTACGCTTGACGGGCATCCTGGCCATGTCCACCATTTTTGGGTTTGCCATGTTCAAGCGGCAGCGATTGGTGAGCATCATCCAGAACAACATCGTGGTCGATGAGATATTCGTGAGACTGGGCATGAAGCTAGACTACCGAAGGATCCTGCTATCCAGCTTTCTGATATCCCTGGGAATGCTCCTGTTCAATGTGATCTATCTGTGTGTTAGTTATGGATTGCTGGTCAGTGCTACCATTTCGCCCTCGTTTGTGACTTTTACCACTTTTGCGCTGCCGCATATAAACATCAGTCTGATGGTCTTCAAATTTCTCTGCACCACGGACTTGGCCAGGAGTCGGTTCAGCATGCTAAACGAAGTGAGTTGGGGTTGTCCGCCCAGGGACCTTAATTTGATACAAAATGCAGTTGCTGGTTAAAAAAAAATGTCAATATGCTAAATTTAATGTGACCTACTTACGGGAAAATTTTATTTCTAGAGATTGTTTAAACTAGGTATTAAACAAAGTAAGTAAGTCTAATTTGACAGTTTAGTTTCATAGTTCGTTATGTAGTTATTAGAAACTTCCTAATTTTAATTTTCAGAGCAGCAAATTGAAATAAGAGAGTCACCCTCATATTTTTTGACGGAAACTCAAAATTCAAAACAATTTTCAAAAACAATTTTCTAATATTTTATTAAATAGAATAAATCAGGCTGGAATGACACATTCAATTTCTAGCCTCAATTTATTGTGCAGAGAATACGGCGAATTCAAAGCACACTAATAAAAAATGTAGTTTATTGGTCCGTAATCTTTATTTTGGCTAGTATTTTTTTTTCCCGAGCGAAAAAATTGTACCTACAAAATACAATTTTTGGAAGCAGCGCTGCCGCTAGCGTCAATAATTGTAGGGCGAATTCAGGTTGTTGCCGTCTCTCTCGCACTTATTAGAAATCCCATAAGGGAAAAATTGTAACAGTAAATTTAGGCTAGAAATTGAATGTGTCATTCCAGCCTCAAAAATGGTATAAATAATTCATTTTGGTCTAAATTATGTTTTTAAGTACATACCACAAGCTAGAATTGATTAAATAATTATTATTTAACATGAGTGAACCAAATATTAAAGCTAAATATAACATTCGTTAAAATATTGGCTATATTATTGGCTTAATTATATTAAATAAACAATTATTGAATATGAAAAGGTTAAGAAAATAAGTAAGCTTTCGAATTTAGTGAGTAATAATTTTAATTTATGTATACTTCAAATGTATAAAATATTATATAATAATATCTGAATTATGTATTTCCCCACCAGATCCTGCAGGATATCCTGGATGCACATATAGAGCAATATAGCGCCTTGGAACTCTCACCCATGCACTCGGTGGTCAACCATGTGCGATACTCCCATCGCCTGCGAAACTTGATTAGCACACCGATGAAGCGGTACAGTGTTACCTCGATAATACGCCTCAACCCCGAATACGCCATCAAGCAGGTTTCGAATATTCACAATCTCCTCTGCGATATTTGCCAAACTATCGAGGAGTACTTCACATATCCGCTACTTGGAATCATTGCCATATCTTTTCTGTTCATTCTCTTTGATAACTTTTACATCCTGGAAGCTATGTTAAATCCCAAGAGATTGGATGTCTTTGAGGCAGACGAATTCTTCGCCTTTTTCCTCATGCAACTGATATGGTATATAGTAATTATAGTACTGATCGTGGAGGCCAGCAGTCGCACGATTTTGCATAGCAACCATACTGCCTCCATAGTGCACAAGATCCTGAACATCACCGATGATCCAGAGCTGAGGGATCGTCTCTTTCGACTCTCCTTGCAATTATCTCACCGAAAGGTTCTTTTCACAGCCGCTGGTCTTTTTCGTCTGGATCGTACTCTGATTTTTACTGTGAGTCTTTTTAATACATTTTAAAATCTAATGCTCAATTTAAATTTAATTTACTCACAGATAACTGGGGCTGCAACTTGCTACCTAATAATCCTGATTCAATTTCGATTTACACATCACCTGGAAGAGACCGCGCCCAGTTCCACAAATCACTCCCATCCCATACATGTGGGGGACTAATTAAACCATTGACTTGTATTCATCGGCCTGTAAATGGGGATCTCTGAACGAAGACATGCCCAATGTTATCGCCAAGTCCATGCATTGTCTTTCCCCGCCGCCGACGGAACAAAACTTGGTGATTGTGTCGATGGCAGTATATGCCTTCTGTAACGCCATGTTCGACCGTTACAATTACCAACTACAAAGCTACCTGACATACATTATATACTTTATCGCGACACGTATAACACAAATTTTCGATATAGCATTTCCTACATTGTATTCCGAAACCATACATACCATACCATACATACCATACCATACATACATACCAAACACTTTATCACGGCATTTATGTTATAACAAAAATTTTCGATATAACATATACACTTTATGACTGCATTTATAAATAAAATGTCGGTGTAAAATTTCGGAATGTAACCCAAAGACAAAATTAAATATAAATTATATTTTGGAAAAATTGTAATCTTTGATGGATTCGTAGGGTCAAAAAGCAATCTTTATAAGTAATACACAGGTGGATAAGCACAACATGGACTTGTATTCATCGGCCTGTAAATGGGGATCTCTAAACGAATACATGAGCAATGTCATCGCCAAGTCCATGCATTGTCTTTCCTCCAAGCCGATTAAAGATGAAAACTTGGTGGATGTGTCGGTGGCAGTATATGTCTTCTGCAACGCCATGTTTGAGCCCTAATGGATGTGGACCATTCGCAACTACAAAGCTACCTGATATACAATATACAATATAAACCGCAACGACGAGTTCGTCACGGAAACCTGGATCGGTGTCCGTGCCATGGCCGAGAAGCTCATCGAAATGTACTAGAAAATATTTATTATTTATTTATTAAATATTTATTTATTTTCTCTCTCTATTCCTCTCTACTACTCCTATAAAGACAGTGCTAACGAACACTATAGTGGTCTCGTTCGCACGATCTGGAACTGTTCCACACTAATACATGTACAATTACGCTAAGCATGCTGTGAAAAAATGAACCCATCATTTCCAACAACGACAAGACAACGACAAAACACCGTTTCCAACAACGACAAGCCAACGTTTCTGCGACACTACAGGTTCGAGGGTAAAGAGAATAGTTTTATATCGTATAAGCTTAGTTGGTCACTACAAGATGGACATTATTAAATTGAGACAGCTTGTTAAAATCCAGCCGAAGTCGGCGTGTTGAAAGAAGAAGAAGAGAACTTTATTTAACATATACATACACTTTATGACTGCATTTATAAAAAAAAATGTCGGTAAAAAATTTCGGAATGTAACCCAAAGACAACATTTAATAAAAATTATACTTTGGAAAAATTTGATCTCTGATGGATTCGTAGGGTCAAAAAGCAGTCTGTATAAGTAATACAAAGGTGGATAAGCACAACATGGACTTGTATTCATCGGCCTGTAAATGGGATCTCTGAACGAATACATGAGGAATGCCATCGCCAAGTCCATGCATTGTCTTTCTTCGAAGCCTATTACAGAAAAATCCTTGGATTTTCCGGTATTTCCGGGGAAAGCCAAAGCTTAATCTGGCGAAGCACATTTATATCAAGTTTACCAAAGTAATTTCTTCCAACTTAAAAATTTTGCAAGCAAAGAGAAAGAAGAAGAAAGGTGAAAGGAGAAAGAAGTAAAAAGCGAGAGCTCCTGAAATTTTCGATTGAGAGTGCCAATCAGTCTGGATTAAAACACCAAATTGCTGTATATAGCCTCAGAAACTCATAAAGTTGTGCGTTACACTGAACTTGTGAAAGAATACCAGTGCGTTTTTAAATAACAAGCAAATTCATAATTTTATGCAAACCAAGCTTGGAAAAGTGCAAAGAAATACAAAACACCACACACACTAAAGAGAGTCACACTGACAATATACACATACAAAAATAACTCAAAGAAAACACAAAGCAATAGTCGAAAACAGAAATCAGTTCACAATATAAAACACTCAATTACACTGTTCAACAACGAATACGTTTTTTTTTTTTTTTTTTTTTTTCAATCCTCGATATGGCACCTTTTTAAAAACGACAGCGTGAAAACACCTCTGGTGAAATCAAGACCGGAAGGCCATCGGAAGTACCAGAGCCTCAACTTCTCTTACTGATAATCAGATCAGTGAGGCTGAAGAGCGAATCGTCAACACTGACATATGGTATAGAGATATATGGAAATACTGATATGGCCAGTCAACAAAAGATAAAAGTATCGTTACATAATATATCTAGGTTCGTTTATAATACAGGACGATTTGACCATGTTACCGTTTATACAAACAAGCTACTTAATATGCAATATAAAAGCCTGATTCAATTTAAAATATTAAAGCTTTTGCACAAAGCTATATCGACCAAGCAGCCATCATACCTATTTGATTTATTGAACTTTGCATCGTCTAGGCGAACAAAAAACTTAAAGAATATTAGATGCAAACTTGAGAGTTCTAAAAAGCATTTCTATTACAACGCTATAATACTCTGGAATAATTTACCACATCATATAAAAGTAATAACAAGCACACACAAATTAAAAACTAGTTTAATGGAACACTTTAAAAATATTTAAAATATTTAATACAAACAAACACTGTACTGTGCAATGAATTGTTAATCACACATTTTTTTTTTTTTTTATTTACTCATTTTATTAGTCTTTCTTTTTATATAAATTTAAATTGTAAATTAGTATTAACTAAAAATATTTGAAAATTATGGAACGACGTATAGTGATATTCAGAAACATTCCACACAGAAACATTCCACACAGAAACATTCCACACAGAAACATTCCACACAGAAACATTCCACACCGAAACATTCCACACAGAAACATTCCACACAGCATACTAGCCAAATAAAGGTTACAAAAAAATCAAAAAAGCCTACAACTTTACTCGAACAGATCACAACAAATTTCTGTAAGACAAAATTTTTTAGTAAAAAATTCGATTGGATTTTCATTTTCAGAAAAATTGTCTACGCGGTATAGAAAAGTTACAAATTATGAGTACCACAGAGATTGTTCCGAACAAAAATCAAACTCGAAAGAGGGTTCCAAGGCCGGCGACCAGCTGGTGGAAGGCGACGATGTCGGCTTTCGAAATTTTCTAGATAAATTAAGGATATTATAATACTTGTAGCACTAGGAAGTAAGCAATAATAAAGATAATAATATTCAGAAACATTCCACACAGCATACTAGCCAAATAAAGGTTACAAAAAAATCAAAAAAGCCTACAACTTTACTCGAACAGATCACAACAAATTTCTGTAAGACAAAATTTTTTAGTAAAAAATTCGATTGGATTTTCATTTTCAGAAAAATTGTCTACGCGGTATAGAAAAGTTACAAATTATGAGTACCACAGAGATTGTTCCGAACAAAAATCAAACTCGAAAGAGGGTTCCAAGGCCGGCGACCAGCTGGTGGAAGGCGACGATGTCGGCTTTCGAAATTTTCTAGATGAGTACACCATTAAAATATCAGAAATAGCAGCGGGATTCTGGGAGAAAGTGCTTGATGAGGTGATGAATGAGGCAAGCGCCTCTAGGGGCTGTAAATGAGAATCTCTGAACGAATACATGAGCAATGTCATCGCCAAGTCCATGCATTGTCTTTCCCCGCCGCCGATGGAAGAAAACTTGGTGATTGTTCTTCAAACATTTTCCAACTTAACAAAAAAAAATAGAAAAAATAGCATACCAAAATGATTTTTATATTATTCTATACATCTATAAAAAAAAACATCCTTTAAATATTTCTTATTTCTTATTTAAGCAGACAGTAAAACAGTTCGCAACCCCAAAAAGATTTAATCTTTTCAGTGGGACCGCGTTTTTAAAAACATTCTTTGACATTATTGGAAGGCAAGTGATACGGACATACGTATTTTAAATCAGCTGTTTTATATTTGTTGATAGTATATCCATTTAAAAGACAAGACACTTTGCAGGACTTGCAGCTTCTTTTGGAATAGCTCATCTGCGCACAATGACCACCGACAACAACATTTTTTTTCTGGATCGACAACCAGGACAAGGTCTGCTCTTCCGGCTGCTGCTAGGGATTCGTTTTGTACCAAATATAATTCACCATAATAATTCGGTTGGTGGCGGTGGCGCAACTGCTGCTACTTCCACTGCTGGAGCGGTGCTTCAGATGTCGTAGAACACCTGCGACGTTGGGCACATCCGCGTCCACGACGACTGCCGTCACGAAATTGGCGCTTAAGTCGCCGCGCGCGGATCCTTGGGACTGTCAGCCACTATTTTTATCCATGAGTTTTCCATGGAACCCGTTCTTATGCGTATCTAGGGTGGCGGCTGCTTGCCCAGTCGTCCCGTGCCCGTGCAGCCCAGCCACTAAGCCATATCCCTGGCATCTGTTAGCGAGTCAGACAGAGCCACAATTTCCAGCACATCCATCCATCAGTCAGCCACGAGGGCGCCTGTGGCCACACCGCCTAAATATAATTAATATAATAATATTTATTTACATTTAATTTTGTCTTAGGGTTACATGATGATGACAATGACATTGCTCATGTATTCGTTCAGAGAATAGGGGGCAGGTCTTAAAATCCCTATATAAATGTCACTATAAAAGTAACCAAACCGCTTCTTTTCATCAAATTCTTGGGAGTTTTTAAACACACCTTCGATGTTTAACAATCTTTTGAGGTCGGAATCTTGAAAATACTACTTTTTCTTGAAATACATCATTTAAGGTGATTTGGTGAAAGTTGGAGCTATGGAATATGGTTTTCTTGATTAATAATTTTACACCGATTTTTTTTTTTATAAATGCAGTCATAAATTGTATATGTTATATGAGGATGAGAGTAATGTTCTCTTTCGCTCTCAGTTGTATGTTTCGCTTGTACTTTGCAAGTTGGTTGGCAACGCCTTATCATTAGTTGCTGTGACTCCTTCCAGAGCGGATGGCCAACGAGCATACATATAATCATATTTTAAAATATTTTATTCGGCGGGAGGTCGGGGATCTTTACACAACTTTAAAATTTTCGATCTTAATACCCTAATAGGCAAGTTGGCTTGCTTGGGGCATTTCTTGTGGCATTTCTTGGGGCATTTCTTGTGGCATTTCTTGGGGCATTTCTTAGCGGACAAGGGTTGGCGGCCCTTCTTGGAGGCTCTGGTCTTTGGCATTTCAGCTTGGAGTAACGGCGCTTAGTGGACTTCCAAGGCTTGGGGCAGGCTTTCTTTTTTGGCCGAAGACTTCTTTTTTAGTGGTTTCTTTGGCCCACAGCCCCGGCCCCTGGAGGTGCTTGCCTCATTCATTACCTCATCAGGCACTTTCTCCCAGAATGGTGTACTCATCTAGAAAAGCCTTCCATTAACTGTTCGCTGGCCTCGGAACCCCTTTCACGAATTGAATTTCTGTTCGGAACAATTTTCCTATAATGAATCCATCCAGGCTCATCCAGCATCTGCCCGCCGCTGCATCTGCCGGCGGGTCACTCAGCCAGGAGGCCGTCTGTGGCCACACCGCCTAAATATAATTATTGTAACATTGTAACATTACATTTAATTTTGTGATGGCGATGACATTGCTCATGTATTCGTTTAGAGATCCCCATTTACAGGCCGATTAATACAAGTCCATGTTGTGCTTATCCACCTGTGTATTACTTATACAGACTGCTTTTTGACCCTACGAATCCATCAGAGATCAAATTTTTCCAAAGTATAATTTATATTTAATTTTGTCTTTGGGTTACATTCCGAAATTTTACACCGACATTTTTTTTTTATAAATGCAGTTTCTTCTTCTTTCAAGTCGAAGTCGGCGTCTTCGGCTGGATTTTCACAAGCTGTCTCACTTTATTCATGTCCATCTTGTAGTGACCAACTAAGCTTATACGATATAAAACTATTCTCTCTACCCTCGAACCTGGTAGTGTCGCAAAACGTTGTCTTGTCGTTGTTGGAAATGATGGGTTCATTTTTTCACACTTTATTCATGTCCATCTTGTAGTGACCAACTAAGCTTATACGATATAAAACTATTCTCTCTACCCTCGAACCTGGTACTGTCGCAGAACGTTGTCTTGTCGTTGTTGGAAATGATGGGTTCATTTTTTCACAGCATGCTTAGCCTAATTGTACATGTATTAGTGTGGAACAGATCGTGCGAACGAGACCACTATAGTGTTCGTTAGCACTGTCTTTATAGGAGTAGTAGAGAGGAATAGAGAGAAAATAAATAAATATTTAATAAATAAAAAATAAATATTTTCTAGTACATTTCCATGAGCTTCTCGGCCATGGCACCGATACCGATCCAGGTTTCCGTGACGAACTCATCGTTGCGGTTGATATTGTATATTGTATATCAGGTAGCTTTGTAGTTGCGAATGGTCCACATCCATAAATATATATATATATTTTTTTTTACGGTCAAGATTCCATATAATTGGATCTTCTTTAATTGTATTGTAAATAAATTAATTTTTCCCTGCGAGAAAATCCCTTTATACGGCTTTGTTTCCAATTGTCTGTCCCCATTTTGCAAGGGTACCGGGGTATATTTCCTTCCTCTCGCGCCACCCTTGCAAAGACTCATCCGATTTTAAATATCTAGCGCGATGTTCATTCTAGTATATTCTAGTATTTCTCTTAGTTCTGCTGCGAACCGACCTTGCTAAGTACGCTTGCGAGTACGTAAGTATGTTGAACAAAAACAATTTAAATGTTACGTTAAGTTGGCCTTACGTTACGTTACGTCTACAGCAACTGATTAAAAGTTGACTGCTACGACACAGCTTTTTACGTTTGCTGAAAAAGGCTGCTTGAATCGAGTGGAAGCTTTCCCTTGGAACTCTGAAACAATTTAAAATGGAAATCTTTGTCCCAGACCCAAATTCGAGGTTGGGAGAAGATCCGACCCAATTTTCAACTCACCCCCATATCCGACCGAATAAGCTCCACTTTTGCTACATTGCAACATAATCGCCGGCTGACGGTAAGTGGCCTTTTGGCCCCAACTGAACACTAATCCGCCTGCGCACGAGACATAGGAGGCGAAGAGAACGAATAATCCAATAAGAAGACCCGGCTGAAACAACGACATTTGATTGCTTTATTGCCTCATTGGCTTTTCGAGCCATTTCCCCCGATCCAGGGAGAAGTTGTGGCCCAGTAATATGCGAAATGGAGGCCCATGGAGGCCGAAACTTTGATCAGCTTACATGTGTTTGCGGCTATTCGTGTGTTGCCCGGTGTTCACTCAGCGCTAATCATCACGATTAGCCGCCTTGATAAGGCTTCGACAATTTGTTATCAATTTTGGTTTTTACTTTACGATTTGTTTACTTTTCCACTCTCGCCACCCGTTGAATTGTGCGAAAATCCGTTCAGTTCTACGAAAATCCATGTGCATAATCATTTCCCCCGTCGCAGATTGTGCATCCTTGAAGTATGACCTAGATTTAATCCGTAGTTGAATTCGTTAAGCTTCTGCTTTAGCTTCCTTAAAAATTAAACATATATTAATAACTATCTTGGATGAAATTCAAATCTGTGCTGCACATTTAAAAACACATTTTAAATAATTTAAACAAAATAAATAAGGAGTTTGGATATACTCAACTTATTTTATACAAACATACAAACTTTATTTTATTTTCTTACCAGAAAAATAAATTAAGACTTTCATAAAATTGTATTAAAACGAAGAAGCTTTAAATTTTCTAGAAAATGTAATAAATATCACAATTCCTTCATTTGAATAGAGTTGGATGTCAAACGTGCTCTTTTCGATCAGGATTTCATAAATTTATTTTTATAAAATTTCGTATTCCTGCACTCAAAATTTTAAAGTCATGCTTACCTTTTACTTTTGTGATCAGGATTTTGGGTATAAATTTTTCCCAATTTTATACCACTGTTCTTATCTCGTAATTCCTGCATTTGAATGCAGTTTGAAAGCCATGCTGACGCTTCAGATTTCATATAGTTTAATTTAGAATTCAATGGCAAAACTATGGATGTCCAAGCGCAAATTAACCCAAACACCCTCTCACACACGCACACCCACACACACGCAACTTTCGCGCTCTTCTCAAGCCCATTTTCATATGTACACACGGAGAAAATATAATTTATAGTAATGTAAAATTATACTAAGAAGGTTAATGTTTAATATAATAAAATGTTACTATCTATTAAAATACTATTTAAATTTAATTGTCAACAAAGAAGGTATAAAACAATTATAGATATATTTATTGTAAATTTTAACTTTTATTTTGGAAAAGCAATAATATTGAGATCTGCCTTGCCTAGGCACTAAACAGTTGGATATTAATAAGATGGCGTTCTAAGAGTCATCCCCTATTTCGTTAAGTCTCTTACAATAATAATTACACTGCAGAAAAATACTGAATTTAATCGAGGAGAGTGATTTGGAAAGAAATGCAACTAGCTAAGCTAAGGAAAATTCTTCCTAAAAGGTTTTGAGCACTGACCAATTTTATTAATTTATATAGTTAAATATGTTCGCTTTTAATATTAAGTGGATTTTGAAGTTAAATTCTAAGAAAAAAAAAATTAAGAATTAAAGTCTAAGGAAATATTGAAACACTGTTAAAAAAAACATATTTTTTAATTTGGGTATAAGGGACTCTCTTTTCCCATAAATTAATAAATCGAAGATGAAAATATGGTACCTTCTGCATTTTGTTATACTTACCTCTTAAGCACTTAATTTAATTAAAAATGTGTATAACGATTTTCAAAATTTAAAGAAAACTGTTTTTCTAGTTTTAGACCCTATAATTATTTTTCTGGGTGCATTTTCATGTGTCGCACTTGACTGTCAATCATGAGCCGCCGAATGGAGGAACAAATGGTGACCGCTCCACTCTGCTCCGCAGCCTTCCGCTCCTCAGTCGCTCGCTGCCGCCGGCAGCGCTGCTCCGCGCCGCTCGAGCGGATGGGTCCGTTCGCCGAGAGTCCGCTGCACAGTCGTTGTCGCGTCGCCGGGCGTAACGGTGCCATTGTACGGAATTTATACGGGATTGCACGCATTTCCCCCACAAGCCGCGTCCAGTTTTCCGGTCTCTCCCAGAAAAAAAAAAGGAATAATCCTCCACGTGCTCAAGCGTTGTGTCCTCCGACTTCCCTATCGAATTTCAATTTCCTTGCAAGGATAAGGCGACACAAAATATTGGAAATAGAAAACTGTGATTTGTTTCTATTTAGCAAATAAAAGTCAAGTGAGTGCCTAGCAAGGAAGCAAGAAAAAACGGACAGGAATTATGGGGAAGGAGCTGCAGGAAGTCGAGTGCTTCTTTAACCCGTATCGCGTAGTTTTTTCCTTTCAACGAATTAACCATTGGCTTGATTTGGTTTAATCGCCGACGGACTTATTAAGATTACAGGCCATTAAATGAAATCAACTCGACAAGAAAGAAAAACGGTCGCCAGACATAAATCTATATACGAGTATATAAGTGCACTGAGACCTACACCTACATATCATACACTCTCATTGTGTTTATTTATATTTGCCTTGTTTGGGCGGAAATTGAAGCAACGGAATGCAAGACAAAGGGCTGCCAGACAACCTGTTGATTTTGCGATAAATATTTGAAATATTCGAAATGTATTCCTTACTCAGCGGCTCAAGATCTAAGTGCGCATACGACCCGTGAGCCGGGTCAAGCCTGGTTCAAGTTTATTGATTGCAGTTTTCAATATTTCCCTTAGGCTCGAGTGAAATGCACACATTTATTTCATAAATGCATATTTATTTATATATTTTGAGTGGCATTCTGTTTATATTAATTTTTTATATTAGAATGCGCAATAGGAAATATAGCTCATAATCAAATTTCCGGAGGATTCTACGATGTTTAGACTTGGTATCTAAAAAGATACTTTGGAACCTTCAGCGGGTTACGCATACGACCTGTTGACCAACATAAGTTCAAGTCAATTGAATGTTAATTCGTTTCTGCTAATTGCTGTTGCGTGTGCTCTTTCTAGAAAAAACTAATTTTCAAACATATTAAGGAATTCGTGTTATAAAATGAAGACTCTATTTTCTATTCTTTATATTCTTTAATTCAAAAAATCTACGAACAAAGCCCTTGCAAATATTACGAGTTCGAGCATTGAACAAACACGAGATGTTTACTTATTAATTGCAATTGCGTGTGCTCTTAACAGCTCAAAATGTATCAAAGAAAAATCTTTTATAAAAAAGATATCGTGCAAATAGTCAAATATGAATTTATTTAATAATATAAATATTTAATTATGTTTGCTTTGTATGGGATTTAAGCTAAGGCTGACAACCACTTGTTACAAAATTATGTATACGACTCGTTGAGCGGCTTAAGTTCCAGACGTTCGTCGATGAAAACATAAAGTTCTCATGCTTTATTTCGATTAAACAATGTAAAATGGAAATTCATTTATATATTTTTTCGGGCATTGTTTAAAACAATACCCCCTCAGAAATAGAAAGGGTACTCAGCAGCACGACTTGTTTATTGTTTGTTTACAAAACCCTTTTAAATACTAAAACTCAATGGAAACAGCTGTAAAACAACAAATTACTCATACGATCCGTTAGAATGCGGCTCGAGCTTATCGAATTAATTGCAGCTACATGCATATTTAAAGATTTGAACCTTAATAGGGCTGGAGACTGTTGATCAATTAAACCGTAGTCAGTTAATTATATTTTTATATACTTAATTTATTTGGAATGTTTACTGTGAGTCAGCTGGACCGTGTTCAACGTTCCAATAGTTGGAACTAATCCTAATGCCCCCTAAAATACCAAACTTATTTTCGAATTCGCAACAAACACTGTGTTTGCAAATGGACCAAAACCAATAATTTATTTATAGTTCTTTTTAGTCGTCGCGAGTATTTCCGCCGTTGAAGGTTGCGAGAATTTAATTACATGCCGATAGCTCATTATCAAAGAAGGCGTCCAAGCAAGTACAAAGGCAAATCCCATGAGGTTCTCTATTTACAAACTGCGACGAATCTGCGATTTGTGGCTGGCATCTCAATGCCAGAGTTTGTGGTTAAATGGGAGGGATTGGAAGTAGGTGTTATGAGCTGATCTCTAAATATCAGGTTCCCAACACAAATACAATGAGCTAAGGCGGCCTTTTTACTAATAATTAACTGCCAGCTTCCTATCCCAACAATGCACTTAACTAAACTTGCAACTAACTTGCACTTTTAGCTAAATTGTTTACGAATTCCTTGTCAGATTGGGACTTTGTAGTTAACTGATTTTTATTTTTTGCAATAAACTCACTTTCACTTTGGTTTTATTAGCGAGTTCAGTGTTCTCTTTGCATTTGCATAGAATATTCATAAAGCGTTCAGTGCTTTCAGCGCTTTCAGGGGAAATGTTAATAAGAAAGATCAACAGACCCACACGCCCGCTAAATTAAATAATGAATGAATGAAACATCTCGGCCAGCCGGAAATTTTTAAAACTTAATTGAAGGCAATTATTCGGTGATGTCGGTGGATAAATGTGAATGAATCTCTTGTGCTTTTGCCTGCTCTTGATCTAATTGAATCAACTTAGAAATGTGGGATGAACTCTACAAGATGCACCTGTCCAATGTCCACTCCAATTAAAACTCACTGTGGCCACTGGCCACAATTGTGAAGACAATAAAAAGGCGCCGACAGATGCCCGTCCGACAGTCATTCATCATTCAAAAGACATAATCATATCAATTTACCCGACACAAGAACTCTGCCTGACACGCTCCCGAATCAGCATTATATATGCTGATATATATATAGAATCGTATTCGTATTCATGTGCAATAACGGAAAGTGTCAAAGACCCAACCATAGCTCACAGCGGGGTCAATTGATAGACTCAATTATGACGATATATCGCAGAGATGCGAGCTCTTCTCTTCGGTCACATGTACCCCCCCACATATATCTAAGAAATTTGTATATTTCTATGCTGATGTGATACATAAGGTGGTGGGAACTCTCTGCAGATCGGTCCACTAATTGTCTGGCGATGGGCCTTTGATAAGCGATAAGTGCAGTGCAGTTCAATTTCCTCAATTATCTGCGACGTCTTCCTCATGGGTCTGTTCACCTAGAGGTTGAGAATCAGAATCAGCTTATCGGTCTACAGTCGAAGTTCGACTTGATGTATTTATTTATTTAAATTTATAAACTATGTAAAATACTTAAGATGTCTTTTGTTGTTGACAGCAACTAAAAAAAGTCGTGGGAAATACACATTTTCATTAAATATTATTCCACCAAGAGTCTTTATATCAGAGCTTGTTATCCGTAAAAGTTAAAAGAACTTCAGGTTAAACTTTCTGGACTTAAAAATGTATTGTTTATTTTTTGGAAAGGACACTTAAAAGGACAAGATGTAACAATTTGTACAAGTTTCGGATAAGTATGAGGTTCTTTCCGAATTTCTTAGAAAATAATCAGCAACCGCGACTAAATTAGAATAAAATCATTTATTTAAGTTAAAGTCACATGTTCATTAGGGTGTTGTTGTTTAGATCAACAACAATTGTTCGTCCTTAATAGTTTCTTTATATCTATAATTATATTTGTAATTACATTGCTTCTGTGTGAAAGCACAATTCAATTGCAAATTGATGTCCACACGGACTCATGACTATCATAACTTATTAAAACACCACGTCAGAGAGTGTCATGGGAATCGTTGTAATTATCACCACTGAAATGGGATCCGATTGTACTTATATATCTCTATATGTATATGACGCGCTTACTCGCGCATTACTCTCGCATTCTACATCGGTGTAAACAGCAATTTAAAGTCACGCTTTGCTTAAATTGATTCAATTATATTGATAAAAATAGACGGTAAAGAATATTTGCCACTAAATAACGTGACTGCACTTTGTGCACTCTGTGTTTCCTATTATCTTTGGACTCATTGCTGGACACTTTCTTTGTTCTCGTTGCTTCTGTCAATATTCTTTACTTAATACATTTTTTTTACTTAATACATTTATACATGAATATTGCATTTTACATTTTTTTATTGTTTTTGCACTTTGAAAAAAAAACCCTGAAAGTAGGCTAATATTTTGGCAGTTGAATTAGAGTTAGTGGAAGTTAAGTTTGGGATTAAATTCAAAAAAGAGAAGTTTTAGGTTTTATACAAAACGAATACAATTTTTAAATATTATACATAACAAATTTTAACTCTCTTTTTTATGATTTTATTTTTTACAGAATGAATTTTCTGAAAACTAATAGGTTTTATTATTTTTCTAAATATTATTCAGATTATTTTTTACATTTTGCCATGAAAAAATGTTAAAAGTCCCTAGTTTCTCATTGACAATCAATGAGGAATTTAGACAAACTATAAATATAAAAAAAGAAATAAACAAATCAGATAGCATGTTAATAAATGCTTAACCAAACCAATACACTCTATTAAAGATAAAATGTTAATATGCAGCCTGCTGCCGTTTGTTTATTTACTTGCCTGTCACTGATATACTCTAAACAATATCCATATCGTCTATTTTCGTATTGTTTTGGCCAATTCAATATTAGTCACTGAACTTGTGTCTGTATGAAGGTTCCCATGTAGTATTATTATTAACTTGCATATCATTACAGAGCCCATTACACACAGCGTGAGCCATGCCAGCGCAAAACAGCGCCATGTGGGGCCAAAAGAGCAATCGCAAGTTAATTATCGGCATTTTTGGCTTCTGCCTGGGACTGTTTGGCATATTGTGCGGAATGTTCTGGGTGGACCTCTTCGATTGGATCATGCAGAAGGTAATTATCACTGATGACAGGAGTTTTTGCAAGGAAATAGCCATTCTTTGAGAGTTTTATAGTTCGAAATTTAAATAAAAATAAATTAAAGGTTAATTCAAGCTTACAAAAAAGAATTTAATATAATAAATTGTTCTACCTAATTACTAACTAATTAAATCCTACTTATTTCGGATTCTTAAATATTTATTTAATTATTTATTAAATTATTGCTATAGCTCAAGAACTTAGTATTCCTTTTGCCATAATTTCTCCAATTACCCAACCTTAAAGATCTAGTCCAGGTTCAAGATCAGATTCCGGTTCAGCCATGTGTTAGTCCACTTGGATGATTGGACAGCTGCATTCGATTAGCGATTAGCGGGGAGTCAAAGGAAAAGCAGCCGCCTCAATTGGCGCGAGTCAGAGATCGAGGGAAACTCGTTGAGATTCTCAATTAATCCCAATTGGGATCGCTCTATACTTTGACAGGAAATGGCGCTGGCACCCGACACACGTGTCTATGACAACTGGAAGAGTCCGCCGATGGACCTAAGTCTGGACATCTACCTATATAACTGGACGAATCCGGAGGACTTCGGCAACTTCTCCACCAAGCCCATCATGCAGCAGGTGGGTCCATACCGATTTACCGAGCGACCCGACAAGGTGGACATCGCCTGGCATCCAGAAAACGCATCCGTCAGCTATCGCCGGCTCAGCCTTTTCTACTTCGATGCGGAGGGCAGCAACGGAAGCTTGGACGATGAGATAATTACCCTCAATGCGGTGGCTTTGGTGAGTTAATACATTTTATCAATATATTTAATGAAATAATAAATATTAAAATATTTTTAATTTCAGTCCGCAGCTGCCACGGCCAAGCACTGGCCGGGAGTTCGAAGGGCCATGGTCGATGTGGGCCTCAAGATGTACGGCGCCGAGATGTCCGTCCAGAAGACAGTGGACGAACTCCTGTTCACTGGCTACAGCGATGCCATGATCGACGTGGCCATAGCGGTGCCTATTTTCGGGGACGATGTTAAGGTGCCCTTCGACAAGTTTGGCTGGTTTTACACTCGAAATGGCAGTGCTGATCTCACGGGTGTTTTCAATGTCTTCACGGGGGCCGATCAGCTGGCCAAGCTGGGCCAGATGAGCTCGTGGAATTATGTGAACAACACCGGCTTCTTTTCCTCGCACTGTGGAATGACCAACGGATCCGCTGGAGAGTTCCAGCCACAGCATCTCAGGCCAGGCGACAGTGTCGGACTCTTTACGCCGGACATGTGTCGCACGATTCCGTTGGATTATGTGGAAACGGTCGAGGTCGAGGGATTGGAGGGGCTTAAATTTTCCGGAGGACCACGCTCTGTCGATAATGGTAAGTTGTAAGGGGATATTGTTGGTTTTTGAATTGATACTTAACAAAAAAACAATGCTGAATCAGGAATGCCTAAGAAATCAATACTTAAATCAACTGAGTGTGGGTTGACATAGGTCGAAAGTTTAGCCTTTTTAATCGTTTTAATTAAATCAGGGTCTGAATAGTTAATTTGTTGTTGACACAGATACACTATACTTTGTGTCAACAGCTTTAATTACTAATTAAACGGGTAACTAGCTGGTTGCCTTAATATTAGCAGGATAGCTCGTGACCGGAGTTCTCTTATTATAAACTTTTTTTTACTTTTTATCTGTTACAGAAATCATTATTGTAATTCCTACGTACTTGTTGTTAAATCAGAATTAATTGTAGCAGGCGTAGCATCTGTAATTCGTTTGTTTAAATTAGTTAGCTAAAGCTTATGCAATTCTATTGTTCAACCTAGAAAGAAAATATATAATTATTTAGATAGGATTTTTTTAAGCATCACATTTCTGAAAGTATACGTATGTACCTTGTCGCATTAAGATACTAAGATATAAATAAATTAAATTAAATACACATATTCTTGTTCATAGGGAAATTGCCTTAAAAAAACTATTTCTTGCCTTATATTTGCTAACTATTATATTACATTTCTAACCAAAATAAGAGCTGTCTTTGAATGATATTCAAATAAGACTACAAACATTTATATTTTAATAGAGTTACTTTTTTAAAGGCAAGCCGCAGCTTCTCCAGATGTTGCCATGCAGTTTTCTATCCATTTATTTTCAAATTATGGATATATTTATTTCAATTAATTCCCTTATCTTTTTAACATTTTTCCAGGCACTCAGTATCCGGAGAACCTTTGCTTTTGTGGTGGCCAATGCGTTCCCTCGGGCGTGATGAACATCAGCTCCTGCCGCTTCGGATCGCCCGTGTTCATGTCCTATCCGCACTTCTTCAACGGAGACCGCTACTATGTGGACCAGGTGGAGGGTTTGGATCCCCGGCAGGAGGATCACGAGTTCTACATGGTGGTGGAGCCCACCACGGGAATTCCCCTGGAGGTGGCTGCCCGATTCCAGGTAAACATGCTGGTGGAGCCCATCGATGGGATCAGCCTGTACTCGGACATACCCAGGATATTCTTTCCGCTCATCTGGTTCGAACAGAAGGTGAGGATCACCCCAGATATGGCCGATCAGCTGAAGGTGCTGCCAATCGTCCTGATGTCCGGCCAAATCTTCGCCGGAGTGTGCCTGGCCGCCGGACTGATCCTGCTCTGCTGGGCACCGGTGTTGCACTTGATGTCCTTGTGCAGGAGTCACCGATACGAACTGAAGACCCAGGGCAAGAGCAATGGCCAGTTTAAGAGCCGCTCCCAGTTCTCCAGTGCCGAAGAGCTCAAGTCCAAGGCCTCCTCCACTGTGGCCGGCGAAAAGAGTGCCGGGGGATCACCAGACAGTTCTCCGCTCCTCGAAAAAGCCCGAAAGCCGACCATCGTTAAATCACAGACAGGCGAGAGTGTGGCCACCGCGTCCACAGGCATCAGCGATAATAAACAGGATTAAATGGGATCATCTCTGGGGGTATCTCAGCCATTTATCTAGCTAGTTAAGCCGTCCTAGTGCTTTAGTCATAGTACCTAGTTTAGTGACACTCTAAAACATGCAACGAAATTCCAACCATTCCCCGTGCCTATGCCAAAGATTAGATAGCCCCGAAGTCCATCTTCGCTTAGCTAACGAATACTCTTTTTACATTCCCTAGTTGTTAAATATGTTTTGTATTTAAAGTGTTTTCTTGACCAACAGAGTGTGTCAAATTAAATATTTTATATAAAATGTTGTGGAATTTTCTTCGGGGGTTTACCTAAGAAATGAGAACTTTATGATGTGTAACGCCTTAGGATTAGAGGATTCTTTTGTTTTGATGATAATTACAGAAAAACATTCTTTAGTCTTTATCAACAAATGTTTACATCTTTATTATCTCAATAACAATTATACAAAATATATAGTAAAGTATAGTATCAAATTTAATGCTTAGAAACCCCTAATCAACACTCTAGATTTGATCATGAATTTCCCATTCTTTGTGCTTGGATTTTTTATCGGAATCTTAAATTTAGAGGCAAAGAGACTACGACTTAAAGTACGACAATATTTGCAATATCACAAATGACCCAACTTAAATGACTAAAATACGAATCGAAAAGGGAAAGGACTTGGGCTTGGATTAGGATTTGGGGGACAGTATACAGTATTTCTTGTACTATTACTTCTTCATCTTATAGCCCTCGGTATAGCCATAGCTGTCAGCCACTGAAAGAAAAGAAAAAAATATTTTAAAATTAGTTACGATATTAAATTTAAAAAGTCAACAAAATATCATACTTTCATAGTCCTTGGAATAGCATTCAAAGAACTCGCCGAGAAGTTTGCCGGGCGGCAGTTCCCAGGTGGCAGTACCACCATATTTGGGCGGCAAGGCACTGGCCTCAATGTGGGAGATCAAGGACTTGTAGTCCTTTCCGTGGAAGAAGATCTACCAAATACAGGGTGATTTATTTAGTAAATTATAAAATATAAAAGTAAGTATACTCGTAACTCACCCTCTTGCGCAGCTTCTCCCGAATGAAAGGTTTGAATATGGCAAAGAGCATATTGAATATATACGAGTTATTCACAATGTGAACCCCCTTGAGTCGCATGCATATGCATTCCTGAATATAATCCAGCAGCATGGCGGCAAACGACGGCGTAAATTGTGTAATGTGGCTAAGAGGCAGACCTGCAAGATAATATTAAGCCAGCTCAATAAACATTTTCAAACATTGTATAATTTTTAAGACTCAATTACCCTCCATATCGATGATAACCACTGCTCCGCAAATTTGTGAATACGGCTCCACCATGGAACCCAAGACGGTCAACTGAATGCCACGGAACAAATCCACCAAGGGCACCTGGGATGGCTTCCATTTTTCTGGAATAAAAAATATATTCTATATATTTGTTCTGTAAACAATAAAGCCGCAACTTACTGCCTGCTTCCAGCACTAAAAGTCGGCGACCGTGCTGATCTCTTTGGGGCAGCAAATTCAGAATATTTGCCTCGAAAACATTTCTCAATTTGTCCGGAATTATATTCTCGCAAGCAATTCCGTACTTCAGCTTCATGTGATAGAAGTTCTTGAGCTGAAAGTATAGAAGTTTCATTTTTAATTAGGAGATTTATATGAGGATTTAGCATTTTACAAAGAAAATGTATTAAATATTAAGAAGGCATAGCCACAACTTTAAAAGCATATTTTGACATTTTTAAAATATATTTTAAAGCTTATTAAACTGAATTAGATTTTTTTAAAGGAAATGAAGATTTAGTTCTCGTTTAAAATTACAATTCTTATTATTTCTCCAGTATTTATATATTTAAATCGAAGCAAATTCAAGCCCTAAGAACTCACTTATTTCAAGGCACCCTCAATTTTAGTTTTAGGTTAACATTACTATTCTTATTATTTTTCCATTTTCATTAATTTTAAAATTTAAATCTGAGCAATTTCAAGCTGCTTTAATTTATAAACTCACCCTTTTCAAGGCACTCTCTGGATAGTAATGGCAAGGACGCAGGAACATCATCATGTACTCATCATCCAGCGGCAAATTCAGGTACTTTTCGTCTATAAAAAATAATAATATTAATCATTAATTAATTTATTAACTTAAAATGAAGTTTCGCACTCACTTTGAATAAGTTCCCGGAGCTCCTTGATCGCCTGCTCCTTGACGCCGGGCACCTCACGCAGCTCGTCCTGTGCCTTCTTCAGAGCCCACTCCGGTGCCTGCTCCTTGTCCATGCGGATCTTGGCCGAGCCCAGATCGATGTAGGGCAGCTTCTGCTCATCGTAGCTAATGCACTCCGCCTTGCCCATTCTGATAATGATTCTATATAAGATCTATATGCGATCTGGTATCCGTGATCTCCGCTAGGTGTTCACCGGCTCGGGCTGCAAACGAGAATAAAATTGTTTAGGTCTCGACTCGAACATTTTGAGTGGTTTGGCAAGCGTTTCCTCAAAGCGATTGGCACAACTGGGTTACTTCCGCAGCTTGGCCGAAAGCAAGAGCCAAAGCAAAAGCGGCAACAGTTCAATGCCTTGCTCCAATGGAAACTGTCCAATGTATATATATATTTATATATAGCCACTACAGCCGTGTGTGTGTATGCACAGACAAAAATATTGACATAGAATGAGGGTCAACTTTGTCTGATTTCCTATCACAGATAAGTCGATTAAAGATATTGATCACTTTGATCTTTTAGGGTTTATTAATTAGTTATTTTCTAACATTAAATTGATAATTAACTAAATTGATATTAAATTATATTAAAATGGAGAAGGGTGATCTTTTTTTAAAGATAAAATATTTTAAAAGATTTGGTTAGAATGAGTTATTACTTCGATTAATGAGCTTTTTCAAAAATAATAAAAATTTATTTAAACAAATTTCTTGTTGTGTGAAGATTTTATGCATGACTCAATGCTGATCTTCATTAGCCACAACGGAAGAAGATGCCGCCGGACAAACAGGTAAATTTTTATATATACTATATTCGCAGATAGACCGATAGATAGTGTAGACAATAGTGCCCAAAACTGGTCGCACAACGTGCGTTCGATGGCTAAAGTCTATGCTTGTAGATGTCGAAGTGGATGTGGATACCCTCACCGCAAAGGTTACCGCAATTCGGTCAGGGTGCTTGAACACTTCACGGGTCATTTGTCAAAAAACTATCAGAATCAGTGTGATGGGGTCACGGGAACTTTTTAATATCTTAATTTAATATTTAAATTAGTTTGCCAAATACAGCTAGGAACAAAGCCAAAATTTTAAAGTGTGTCAGTTTCAAGAACAGCAACTTTGTTGTCTAATAACTAGGAATGTACGAGAATATCCAGCGGATAAATGCGATATGATATATCGACCAAAATATCGCCCACAATATATTAATATATTAAATGTTTTATTAACTTGATATATCAAGCAGAGTATCTATTTTCGCAAATGTTATATATCAATTTCAATTTATATATCGACCTTCAAATCAAATATCAAAGTAGTATTGATATATTAATATTTTCTTTCTTCCCTACTTATCTCCCATGTTTAATATTCAATTGTTCTAAAATTTTACAAAAACACTCACACAAAATTATTTATTTTATATAAATTTACTTCTACAAAAAGAAACAGTAGAGCTTTAAAAATAGTTCTTATGGTATATGCAATATGAGAATGTAATTTCCATTATTAATTTATTATACAGGTTTTTTTTTTGTAAGGGTATATAATATCCAGTATGTTACCGGATTTTTTCCCCTCTATTTTATTTTAGGTTTCAATTTTTTGCCCACTTAAGCCGAAACGTGCGCCGCCCCTTTGGCTCGCAGACGACTTGGCAACACCTTGGCTAGCAAAACAAAATCGAAAAAAGTTAAAAAAAAGATATACAAAATCGTTATAAAAAAACCACTCGATGACGTAGCAACTGTGAGCCGGCGCTGATCTATGCCCTGTCATGAAGGACTTGACAATGGCAACTAAAAAACTTGGCCGCAAGATCGAGAAGTTACAGAATCTGGTTGTAGTGCGAATCGCTGACCATTAAATCTGATTTACGGCTGCTCTTGTGATCCGAAGCAATTAGTAAGTTTTTTTGATAGTGGCTTTTTTGAGCGGTCACCGCCGCGCGAATGAAGGTAAAAGTCAAGGCCAAGTGCAGAGATTGGTGGATACATTAAATTGGAGCCGAAAATAAAAAACTTTGGACTTTTCTGTTTTGTCATTCTGGCGGCGGGCTTTATGGGACTTTATGATTTTTGCTGACTTCCAGAAATTTCGTCAATGAATCTTGGGTAATTTATGCCTCTTATTTGCTTTGGGCTTTTGTGTTTGACTTGGCTTTGAGCGCTGTGGAGTTCAACAGCCCATAAAGTTATGCGCATACTAATTTCTTGGTCAATCTTCTCTTCGGGTGTTGTAAAATCCAATTAAATAATACACAAAAAAAGTGACAGAAGATTTGGGTGTGACATGCGAAAAAAAAGTATAACAACTAGGCGTTATTATAGTTTTGAGACAGTTTTTCTCGACACAAGCTTCGTGAGTCACGTAATGGCCAATTACCCGCATGCAAAATGTCAAGTAAATTGCTCTAAAAAAAAGGGTTAATATCAAGTTGTAATGCGCAAAATTACTCGAATAAAAAGATCGTCAACTTGGGCAATTTACTTAAGTTTCATCCTCTATTCGAGTTAATTTGTTTATCACAGGCACTCTAAAAAATAGAGTTAGCTTGGCAAAACATTGTTATCGCCTCATCAGGCGAGTATCGAATAGGTGCTAATTACCAGGAACTGATCTTTGATCACTAACTTTAAATTGTTCTCTTGGCGTTTCTCCACTTAGGGAATATCATATTTAATTTTAGTCACTCTAGGAACAAAGCGAACTCATGGTGATTCAGCATTCATCGAATCAGGTTTTTATACAAGTTTTTATATAGGTTGAACATGGAGAGGACTTAATGCTTACTGCAGTTACGATCCCCTTAAAATGAACTTGAACTTTTATAAACGGGTTTAATGGCTAAAAAAAAATTTTCCATTGAAAGTGAAACAAGAGACGGCTAAATATTCTTGCAATTACTGGAAGGAAATTTATGGATGGAAATTTACTTAACAGAATCAGGTTTATAATTTTACTGGGACCCTTATAGGATCTATAAAATAATTCTATTATTGTAAAATAAGATATTTACAACTGGTGTATAAATGTGGTTTTAAACATTGATGGTAAAATGGTTTTTATTAAAATTAAGAGCAAAAATAGTAATATCATATAATAACTTACTTTAATAATTTATTAATATTATTTCTGATTTAATGCATATTTTAAAATATTAAATGTGAGTTCAAAATATAACTGAAATAAAATATTAGTTTCATTATTAGAGTTAACATATTAAATCAACGTGAAAATATTAAAATTTAATTTTAATTTTCCCTCACATTTTTCAATAAAAACCAGAAGAGTCTTAAAACCCTTTCACAACCATTCAATTGCAAATTATTTATGCAATATTAGCTTGCAAGCTGTAGACACCAATTTGTTTATTTATTCAAATTCCGCCGATGACTGTTTATATTTGCATTTAAACAGAAACTTTGTAGTTGCACAATTTCAATTAAAATCAGGAAAGTCTTGAAACATCTCAACAGCTACTCAATCAGTAAGACTGTAATTTAAAAGCTGAATTGTAGGCCCTGTTTACTTTTTATGACCCAAAACAACGTACTGAGATCTCAATCTGTCCGATGTTGCTTTGGGCAGAGTCAGAAGTTTCCAAGGGGGAAAAGTCCCAGCCGCCAATCAAAGTCTGACTTGAGCAGATAATTACATACTATTAGTATCCAGAGATACCCCATTAATGGGCGGCATTATGTGGCGTAACTTCACCTACCTCAATAATTGTATTGTTTTCGTATTTCACTGAATTCCGCTGAACTTTTGTGGCCTTTCGCTTGTCCCAACCAAATTGAAATGGAGCTGCTTTTGTATCCGGAAATTGTGGACCCATAAGGCGAAGTGCAATTAATCGGCGCTATATATATACATTTAGCTATCATCAGTCTGAGGGCGAGTATAATGCCAGTAGCAAGAGGCTGATAACTGGTATCGGCAAACAAAAGAGTAGAGAACAAAGGAACTGCAAACGGCGACGATTTGGATTAAAATTCAGTCTTTGAAAGCCTAATCGGGTTATGTCTACCCATATAAACAGGCGATTATTGTATATAGATTAGCGCACTCGGCAGAAATAATCCCGAAAACAAACTGCTGCTGTCTAATCAATCTCAAGTTAACTACTGTTATAAGGGAAAAAAAAAGCGAAACAAAGCGGCCATTAAATTTGAAATGCACTTAGAAACAATGCCAACATGATATGCATAAATAAACGAGTCATATGAAAAATGATCATTACCGTCAACAAGCTTGCTATTAAATGCAAATTTTTATACAGTTTTTTCTCTTTTTTTGCTCTGTTTACTTTTTACAAAAGATGACGATGCAATTGGTGGGACTTTGCCAATACATTAGCTATAAAACGAAGCTGTTAATACCCTTTGGAGTTTATCTAAAATCAGCAAACATATATCATGACATATTCTACGATAAAACATTTTGTTTATTTTATAATGTGCTAAAATCAATTTTAAATATGTTTTTTAACATATGTATAATAATTCTTAGGTAACGCTTTTCATATTGTTAAAATCCCTTTGAAGCCGTCTCAGTTTATTTCTAAATTAAGCTCAAAACGAATTAAAATACTTAATTAATTAAAAATGTAAGGATATGAACAAATTAAATTAAATGAAAGTGTAAAGTTCTAAGCACAATAAAATTATTCTATACATTACAAAGCCTCTTTACAAACCAATTTAGCAAATAAATATACCCCAGAAAAATTAGACAATTAAAGTACACATAACTTGCTGGAAAAATAAATCCAGTTAACTATTTGAATAGCTAATTGAAACTGGAACATTTAGACAATGGACTAGATGATCAAGCAAATATATTTACAGTGCGCCCCTGACTCCGAAATGGGTCAATCCCGTTTATTTATAATTAATATATGTATATGCACAATGTCAGCTCGGATCAAAAGTCTAATGTACATACATATATTACGTGCCTTGAATATTAATTATATTTTTTCAAAGTATTTGCGATTCTATAGCAATTAGCCGGTTGAAAGGCAATCAATGAAAGTGTTTAGACACTTGAAATGTAAATTGGCCTCAATTAAGTTAAGGTTAAGGTAGAAAATAACCTTTCAACTTTGAAAGAACACATTCACTTTGATTTCTCTTAGCCAATGCTTGTGAATTTTGTCTTTAATTTATAAAACCTCAACAAAAATTGTTGTACACCATTAAATTTGATTGAGTAATTTGTAAAAAGTAATTTTAACTGATCCGCTTGTATGAAAAATCTATCAAAGATAATGTAGCATTTATGGGAATAATCTATGGAATTACAGTCATTGAACATGTCGAAATTACAGCCATTGAAAGCAATGTACATTTCTTTTTACTATTATTTTGCGATGGTTTTTATTAAAACCATGTATAGCTCAGTGTGTGAAAATTGATTGTACATTTATTTAATGTTACTTCGTAAAATTGAGTATAGCTTATTATGTGAAAATGCGTTTTAAATTTCTTCGATTTATTTATTAAGCAAATATCATTTCGTTTTTGTTAGCAGTTATTGATTTTTGAGGATTAGAAAACTAAATGTCGGAAAATGAGTAAAAAGAACTATATATGTACAAATAAAATAAAATTGAACCTCGTATATAGTAATAGTTGCAATTTTAAATAGTATATATATTAAGTAAAATATCTTCCCCAACTTCTGAGTAAACTTATTTTGAAAACTTGATCTAGGGCAAATACTGGGCAATAACTCATGGCAGTCCCAAATATGTAAACTGTCTGTAAACTTACACCTATATCATTACAAGCCCCCCGGAATTCCGTGAGTCACCCACTGAACCGGCTCGTCAGAGCAGAAAATAAATATAAATAAATAAAAATAAATTACACATTCGTATCATTCTAGAGAAGCAGGAATAGCCGGTTTCGGTTTCTTTCACAATGCCAAAATCAAGCAACTTCGCATGGAGCGGCGGCTATAAAAATTCGCCTTCAGTTCCAAGTACGATTCAAGCCGACTTCTGCTGCTGCTGCTGTTGTATTCAGAAAGATATGTAAATTTCCAGATTCAATAACGGCTTTTTGTATTTTTCGCAAGTCTCTGTCTATCTCTGGCAGCGCGTCGTATCCTTCACTTGACAAAATGTTAACAATTTGGGTAAATTTCATGCCCACACACACTTTACTGCCAAAAGAAGTTTAACTGGTTTTGAGTTCACTTATATTTCTCGGTGACTCTTCGTAGCGATCGGCAAGGTCACTTACTATATACTCAGTATGTGGAAATAGAATTCTCGACTGTTTGCAATGCCCAAAAAGGCCCAAATAAGTTACCCAAATAGCGAATAACGAGTAGATAAGTGAACTGCGGGTGAGCATTAAAATAAATTCAATCCAATGTTTTGGCGGCAATAGAGCAGATACGTTTTCATTGCCCAGTGAATCGGCTGATTGGTGTCTGAAATATTTATGAACGGCGACCGTCGATCCCGTGAATCGATCGAAATTAAAAAAAAACAGCAGACGTATCAACTGCAGGGTGCGAACGGGACGGCACTGTGATGCGTCAATTTGCATTTCAATTGTGTGTTACATTTGCATTCATTAAAGTTAGAGGTGACAGCCGAACCCCAATAAATGGAACTGCAAGGACAAGCCCTTTTCCAGAGCTCCAGAAAGTTTCAAATCGATGGGGTTTAATCGGTTATGATAATTCAATAAGAAGGTTTATTAAAAGGCGTGCTGATATTATAGATATTTAGCTAAATGACAAAAAAAACGCCTAAGAGAGTATCAACAATATTATTCTTAGTCATTTTGCTTTTAAATAAATGAGTACAATAAGTATTTAATTAAAGTAAATATAAAGAAACTTGTTTTAATAATTATATTTTATTTTCAGTACTTCCTAATGTTTCAGAATAATCTGGTTAATAATAATCTATTGAGAAGCTTAAAAAAAACACAAATATTAAACTAAACGGCAAAAAAATACACATTAGAGAGTAACAATAATAATATTCTTAGTCATTTTGCATTTAATTAAATAATTACTTGATTGAAATATTTCTAACAATAAAGAAACCGGTTTTCATTATTGTGGCTACTGCAAAACATTTAATTTTAAGTCTCTTTAGGGGTATCTTCTATAATGCAAATTTAATTAAATTAATTGACCACTTTATCATCTGCATCTACTACTTATCTTCATCAAATTTTACTAATTCCTTTATTCTTAGCTAATTTAATGTATTTTTGGCTTATTTGTTCTTTAACTTGAATAAAAACATTTCATTTAACTTTGTAACTTCCCCCATTTAATTTTGTCACATTTTTTCGCCAAAAAAAACCCCTCCATTTAATCCCAAAAATAAATTTTATTAAGCAATTACCTAAACATTTGTATAATAACTGTTTTAAGTAACAAACAAGGGCTTAAGTAATTAAATGTCACCTCTTTTAATGAAGTATACACCTCCAAATAAAAATTCATTAAATCTTATTGACGTATACACCTCTAGATAATATAAGCAACCCACCCGAACGCCCTTTCAACAATTCAAAGCTCACTCTTTTCCATTATTTTAGCCCATAAAAATTGCTCATTTAACAACATAACACATCCCTCGCTCTCACATTTTCACACATACTCGAATGGTGTAATTTCCCAGACGCCCCCATCTGCCTCAGGTGATTTCCACTTAACTTAACCCCGCCGCAAGGTATCATCAGCTACCGAAGATCAGTGAGTTATGGATATTATGAACTGGCATATCTCTTTTTTTCGGGGAGGGGTTTTCGGTTATTACAGAGCCACAGCACGCGCTGACGAAATGCAGCTAACGTCAGCAGGCAAAGCAAGTGGTAATTGTTTTTATGGCCAAAAGCCAGAGCGCCGTAAGTTGCCTTGTGGCAGGTAAGCTCGGCCAGGCGGCCAGGTGGAGTCAGAAAGTGTGTCAACGTAGCTGCGCATGCGCACTACCCAAAAGTACAACAACAAAATATAGGAAAAAAAATAATATATAACTTCGAAAACAATGCCCAAAATCTGCTTTCTATGGAGCATAATGTTAACGCAACTTACCGCAAAAAAAATTGAGAGAAATACACGCCTCGAACGGAGCACAGAGATATTTAATTTATCTTTTTTTTTAAATAAGAGATTTCACGTTTCACTGTAGACCAACTTTTTTTTGCAATTGGCCAAAAACGAAGCTAGCCAGGGAGATGGTGGTGGTGGTGGCGGCAGCGGAGGAGGAGAAGCAGGAGGGGTGATTTTGTTATTTTGCGGCTTTTTTGTGTGTTCGTAGGCAGGACGCGAAAATGCAGGTGCAAATCGAGGTGAGCGAAAAGTGCGGCGACGTCCAAATGGCAACGCGGCTAAAACAACTCTGAGATCGAAAATCGCTCCGGAGCTCTTGTTATTAATTAACTGGCCAACTCAAGCTTGACAAAAAGACAACAGCAACGGCGGACGCAAAACCAAAATACAGAGAGGGAGAGACTGCCCACAAAAAGCTCTCTCCGAAGGCCTTACACAGCACTGAGAAAAGCCCAAAAAATTGATACATCTTTATATAAAAGCTTAAAGCTTTTGGATTAGCATTGCTAACATTAATTCATTTTATTTAATCTGTTTCAATTAATTTATATTAATTTCATATTTGTTTGCCATAAGCAAAAGCATTCAAAAAATAGTTAAACACTTTTTTCTACATTTCTAAGAGCCAAAAAAAATTCCTATACTTATGTAAATCTATAAAAAGGTTTTAGCTACTTATTTCATTTAAAAAAAAAAACTAACTAGTATTATTTATATATATTTATTTTTCACTTACAGCAGACGGAATATTTTTTAACGCCATAAGTATTATACTAAATGTAATATATAAATATAAATATAATATTAATTTAAAAACGAGAAAGAAAGCTAACTTCGGTAAACCGAAGTTGGTATACCCTTGCAGTCTGTAATTGGATCATTGAAAATCGAACCATTTTAGTAATGTTGAAAAAACATCGAATTTTGTAAATTTTACATTTTACATGTAGAATTTTACATTTTCATATAAATGGACCGATCGATTCTATGGCAGCTATATGATATAGTGGACCGATCTTAATGAAATTAAAACCGTAATTCTAGAACCTTAAAAAACTGCTATGTCTTAAAATTTATAGAAATTCGTTGAAAAACAGAGAAGTTAAATTTTTTTTTACATTAATTTCGCCATCATTCCTATGGCAGCTATAGGATATAGTAGTCCGATTTCGGTCGTTCCGACATATATACTGCGTGCTAAAGAAATAAGACTATGCTGAAAATTTCAGCTCGATAGCTCAAAAACTGAGAGACTAGTTCGCGTAGAAACCGACAGACGGACAGACGGACAGACGGACAGACAGACGGACATGGCTAGATCGACTCGGCTGGTGATGCTGATCAAGAATATATATACTTTATGGGGTCGGAGATGCCTCCTTCACTGCGTTGCAAACATCTGGTCAAAATTATAATACCCTCTGCAAGGGTATAAAAATGTATAACTACCTTCATAGAATAATTGAGACATGTGTTTTTTTTTTGTCTCTTAAAGTAAAGTCTATTTAGTTTTTCTTTTTAAATTCAAACTTATATAAAGTCACTTTATTGAAGTGTAATTGAATTTATGTTTTACTTGCTTAAAAACTGTAAAAATTATAAATCCTTGCAATGTCTTGTAGCTTTCCTTATAGTTGATAAAGGCTTAAAAAATTAAATAAAATATAAAATAATATGATTATACAATGTAAGATAATGTGAAAATAACTTTAAATATACATTTATCTTATTAAGATACTTGAATTATTTATCAAAATAATAAAATTCCTTCTACTTCTGTAATTCTCTGTTCTTCTGAAAAAATCAATCAAAAATGGGCGGAATAAAAAAAGTAATTCTTTATTAACACTGGCTGAGATCGCTCAAAGCTTAACTTCAAAACCCAAGTATCAAACCCTGGGACAAACTTTGAAAAGCTCGAACTTATTGGCTTGTTTATTATGGATTTTATTGCCTGCTAGAGAAACAATAAACTGGTTTTTAATCCGCTTAGCGATATAAACGCGTGTTAATCTATCAATTACCCACTTTTGCAGAACCCCATGGGGGCCGTACTTTAACCACGCTCGAATAATTCCAATTATTTTTGCCTCTTTTTGACGCTCTTTCATATTTTGCTGATTGCAGCAGCACTTGAAACTGGAATTCTCAACTTTCTTTGGCCAAGGCCACCGGGTGAAGTTCAGCGCATTTGTTCTTGGCCGCTTCGTGGGTTTCTCTTGGCCATTATTGCAGTTTTTGTTTCTTTTTTAAATTAAACACCTTATTTCGTTATCAACTCTTTGGGTGTTGGTGGCTGATAAATTTAACACATTTTTCACCATTTAAGTTATCTAAATTATGGCAGTCCACATATGAGCGAAGGGAAAAGGAACGCGCGGGCTGCCATAAAGATAATGACCACGTATTGAAAGCCAAATAGCTTGTTGATTAATTACTTAACATTATTATATAAACAAGGTGAGTGAATAGCAATTAGCCATAGTAACGAAATTAGCCAAAGGAACGAAAGAGCTAATATTACGTATACTAATATTACGTATACGCAGTGTGCAGATGTGACAGCTTTATCGAAGACGTTTTATTAAACAAATGCAAAAAGTTTATTTATTATTTGATTTATACACTTTTATAACATTATTGTTAATTATAAAAAAGTATAGATATTTAACAAAATAATATATATGTATACATATAATATAATATATTTATTAAGTATACGCTGGTGTATAATTTATAAAGTTCTTTATTTATTAAGTACACAAATTTAGTTTATTTAAAAAAAAAAATTATTCTCTAGTGCCTTAACCTTTATACTGTTTTAAGTTCTAAATTTAAATCAAAAAATATACAACTAAAACAGTAAAAACCTAATAAATAGGTTTTTTTTGTACGATCTTATTTTTAATACATAACACACAGATTCAGCAATTATAATTAAAATATTATATTCTATAGTGTTTTAACATTCTAATTTTGTATTCCTAAATTTAAATCAATAAAATAAACAATTAAAACAATAAAAAAATATATAAAATGTTTTTATTCGGTGTTTTCTATTCTTATTTCTTATATTGTTTATTTACAGAAACACATTTAGCATCTTTTCAAAAAGTAAACAAAATTACGACTTAATTTGAAGAAAAACATAATTAAATTATCTTACTTTGTTGCTAACATAAATAATACTATAGTATTTTTCCAGGAACCGTATAAAAAACCATTTAAAGCTTTTAGGCACACTTAAAACCTATAGTCAAGTACCTTAAATTATATACCTTTAAAAAAAAGGCCTGGACTGTAACTGACCTCACCAGAAAGGCTATAAAACTAATAGACTGTTCACCTATGATAGTTTAACTCAGCCGTGTCTATAGTCCAATCCAAAATATTTTGGAGTGTTCATGACAACTCAACGTATTTTTGTTACTTGGAACATTTCCAAAACTTAAGTTCCCGTTTCCAAAACTTAAGTTAAGGATTATTCATGCATGGATTTCCCATTTTAATATTTTCTTAAAGCCAATATTTCTTTACAGATGACACACATTTATTGACTTAACTCTACTTGACTGCCCTAAGCACTTCCGACGTCAGCGATTACTGGAGGATCAAAGTCGAACTGGGAAACCAGATTGACATATGCCACGAAAGTGTAAACTTTGGCCGAGTGAGTGGATTTCTGTAAGACATCGATCAATCGATTTATATTAATATAAATTTTGCACTTTGTGCAGGTGTTTCTCGTTATTAATTATATATATTGGTTACAGTTACTCGCCTGACAAAGTCCCCAACTTGCACCAAATGTCCAAAGATCACTATGACGACTACTACTACTTTTCTGCCTTTACTTTTATCTGAATTGTAGCCCGGTGTCAAACATTTCGATATGATTCTTATCGCCGAAAGCTATGGAAAATGCCATGAAAAAAAAGAAAAAGAAATAAAGGCTTCTCCGCTGGGGATTTTTGACTTATCAACGGAAGCCATGAAAACCTAATGCGATGTATACGTTGCCAATCTTGCGATTAGCTTTTAAGGGGGCTATATATAAGTATATTTAGACGATTGGCATTGTCCTAAGCCGGCTAGAAAGTCTTTAGCACATGTCTTAAATTGTGAATACGTTTATTGTGATGATAAGCTATAGCAATGCTATATATAACCACGATATTGTTCGCCTAACACTGATTCTTATGGAATAAAATCATGACTTTAGGTCATGATATTTCAAGTTGATTTGAAAGACTTTCAGGCATTTATAGTTTTATTATAGACGCAATAAATCTTTGATTTTACCCATAATTTTTATTTTATTTTGTAATTTATTTAATTAATTTCTTTTCTAATTTGTTTCAATGAGTGCATATTGATAAAAATTAATAATTTCTCAACGCCAATGCAGCTCAAGATTTCCTGCATTTGGTTATCGCCACCCTTGGCATATTTTTCTGAGCAATCATAATGCAAAAATAATCTGTACACTCCCTCACAGCTATTTGTAAACAAAATATCAATGGAGCGACTGCTATCTCCTCAACATTTTTAAATCCCCATCAACTGTATCAAAAACAGAAGCTCGATAAACCAGCTGATGCAGCACCGATGGCAAGAATCAACAACAGGCCAAAGAATGAATTAATACGTTCGCCAACTTAGCAACAAATAAGTGAAAGCAATAACAATAGCAACAAAGAACAAGTTAAATACTTGAGCAAAATCGAAATAAAAGAAACAACAACAAAAGTAGGTTGTTGTCGACGCCTCGACAACAAATACGAATCGTATCAAGAGTGAAGACTTTGCCCTATGACTACACTATATGGCAGTTGAGCAAAATAGTAATTCTTAGTTCCCAAGTACAGAACTATGTCGAAAGGATGAACAAATTACCATGAAATAGTTCTTACAAAAAGTATTACAGAATTTTCTCTAGTTTAACTTCAAGGGAAAGGGGATTTTAAGAAAAACAAATTATTCAAATATTTGATTTCTCATAACCATTTTTACCTGAACATTAGCAAATTAAAAAACTAAATAAAAATATTTGCAACTAGTATAAATCAATAGTTTTATATTAATATTAAAATATTTATAGCTATCATAAATCATTATTTTCTTTGGGAATTTAATTTTCTGAATAGCTAAGTCGCGTTTTGAACTAAATTTTTGAATTTATCCGACAAATACCATTAGTAAAAGGGCCTCTAACAAGAGAGCTCTTGTAAGAAAAAATTATATTTATCTAATAATACTCTAACGTCCTCTTGATTAAACTTGTTTGAAATTATCAAGATTATAAATCAATATAAAAACAAAACTTGAAAAGCCTCTTAAGAACTTAATTAAATCTCTTTGAAGAATTGTATTTTCTAATTAATTTTTTCCTCCACAGAGAACCCACTGTAATTGAATACGTACACGTATAAGTCGATATTAGCAAAGAGGGTAACAAAGTGATTTTATGTGTGTTTGGGACATGAATTTCAAAACAAAGAACCGATCACGTCCCAATAATAACAATATGAAATGCAGCAACAAAAGCGGGTAACAATGATAACGGGCTACGATCGGCGGATCCACGATCGGAATCAATGCCCCGAAAGGTGTGAAAAATAAAAAACCCGAGGATCTACAGGCCCCCTTACACCCCCGCTTACTACTTGATTGAGAAACAAAAACAAAAACAAAAGAATAAAAACAAAAACACTCCGCAGTCAGCTTCTCTGCCACCGATCGGTGGAGGAAAAAAATAAAATAATAGAAGAAAATAAAACTCCCGACTGCGCTGCTGCCACTGATAAGGATTATGAGCTGCGATTAGAATTCCAACGCACAAAACATGAAACATTCGATAATAGACTCCTAGAGGAGTACAATATTTTTGGGAGCTGTTATCGCCCAAGAATGCCAAGTTGGACTTTAATCGAGAGTAGTTTTAATACCCTGTAAGAAGTTGTCACAGGGAAAGTTTATATTGTTTGTGTAATGAGAGCTTACAGAAACTGTAGTAGGTTATAAATACAATAATTATTATAAGTATAATATTTACTAAAATTTATATTTATTAGAGTTATTATTAAAGTTAATAATGCAAAAATTTCTTAAAAATTACCTCAACAGAGGAAGAAAGAGAGAGTACTCCTTGAAAACTTGATTACTTATGGGGCGCGTATTTAATAAATAAGCCATTTTGAAATATTATTAAAGGAAAGACTAACTAATAACAAAAAGTTAAATATTATTAAAAAATTATTAAAGTAATAATGTAAGAAGGAAAGTTGATTTATCACAAGAGTGCGGATTGGACTCTTGATTACTTAGGGCGAGTATTTATTAATATTTATAATAATTAATATTTATATTTAATAAAAACTTACTTCCATAAATTATAAAAACAAATAAAAATATCTTGCCATTATTTAAAAAATTAAAACTAAGAAAATAATTATACCTCACAAGTCCTATGTTTCTATATTTATAGCATACCTCAAATTACATAATCAAACATATACAGGGTACCTTGAGATCGTCCCTTCTGGCGTTATCTTAATGCTTTATTGGCATTATGAGTGGCTTCATAAACATTACGCTGTTTCCGCTGTCAATAGGCTGGCTTAACCTTTATTTTTTCGCGTTAATTGATATTTATATTTTGTCTTTTTTATTACGTGCCTGAGATGGGGATATACCAAGGGGTAAGCTGCGGCTAAAGCTAAAGGTAAAGCCAGAGGTAAGGCTAATTTGAGCTGGGGTTCAAGACTCCGGCCCCGTGTAAGCATCACGATCAGTGACGAAATATCCCCAGAAACTCGGAACTGACTCGAAAGTCGGATTTTTCTGGCCTAGAAGGGAGGTTCAATCGAGATGCCCGAGGGTTAAAGGCGTAAGGTGATTGACAGCCGCAATGGTGACCTTTTTTGAAGAGCATTTTTCGGATTTTTTTATTATTTGTTTTTGTTTTTAGTTGCTCTGAACTGTGTGTTCTGTGAGTTGTGGAGCTCAGCGCCATTAGTCTAAAAGATAAGGAGGAATGGGAATGGAAGTGGAAGTCGAGTCAAGACGGCTGCGATCGCCTCCGTCGGCGTCGCTGCTTTTATCGCCGACGCTGCCGTCGCGTCGATATATAATATAGAAGTTAACTCACAAGGGTTTCCAAATGCAAACCGAAATTCAGTTGACTCGAATCGCACGAGTCGCGAGGAAGCAAAACCGAAGAACGCTCACGAAAACCCTCGAGACAGTGAAAATCGTTAGGTAAATTAAGAAAACAAATAGTACCGAGTACTATCACTATCACCCCCAACTAATCACGGAAGATTGATCCCAAACGAATCAAATCAAAAGTGCTGCAATTTTCGGTTAGCAATCAGTGATCAAGGGAAAAACTAACACAAAAACGCATTTCTCGCATCCCAAAAACACGCAGGCCCCGTCTTACTACATCCATTTAGGAGAGAAAAAACATCGAAATGGCAACCGTCGATATCAGCGAGGAGGCCTTCAACCTTCGTTTGGGCTATCTGAAGCCGGAGACCCTGGAAATTGCTCGTGTTGAGCTCCGGGAGACGGAGGAAGTCAAGGCGGAGGCCATCAAGAAGCTGAGGGAACTCCTTAAGGCCACGCCCGAGCTCAACTATAAGGATGACGACGCCTTCCTCACAGTCTTCCTGCGTGCCTGCCACTTTTATCCCGATGGAGCCCTGGAAAAGGTGTGTATTTAAAGAGTTATTTGAGTTCGCAGTATCCTAGAAAATATAGTTTACAATTTATTAGTGAAGAAGTGCTATTAAGAATAGGATTTTAGATTTTTTAAATTATCCAATACTAAAAAAACAAGTCTATAAAATACAAGGAATATTTATAATGTATAGTAAAGGATAAAACTGTGTCAAACTATTCCATTTTGTTTGTGCAAACAATTATGCTGGCTTTTTAATTATTTCAGTGAACGATTGCTTTCAAAATTATTGGTGCATCCTAGAAATAAATAATGGAAAAGGGAAAACCTTTTACAGACAGGATAATAAATTTCTATTCAATTTTCTTATTACAATATTAAAAATCTCTCAACATAAAGAATATACAAACAATTTCAGAAATATTGGCTTCTCATAAAAGAAAATTATTTCAAATAAGCAATTAAATATTAAAATAATTTTAATAATGACAAAAGAAAATCAGTTTATGGTACATTTAATATACATTTTTACTTAAAATTCAAAACTCTAAAAAACGAACAAACCAAGCATATTTTATATGTTTTTTTATTATTATCATAGTTATATTAGTTATTATTAAGTTTTAATCAAAATATTCAAGGATTTCACTGTATTTACAATACAATCGAATCATTGTTTAACTTACGTTCCACAACAGTTCATCTCGCACCCTAATCGAAATGCCTTTATATTTATATTATATGATCGCCTTAGAAACAAGATCCAATGACCTAAGCTTATCAACGCCGACAGCCGAAGTGACTTGATTTTTACTTGAAAGAGATTATGAAATGTTTAAAACGTCTCGCAGTCTCTTATCAGTCCACAAACATATTGAAATGGGGTCTATAACCTAAGTTCAAACGAGTGCATTAGAACAAAAAAAGAAAGCGAAGTACAGAAAGATGTAAAGCTTTAAAATATGATATTTATAAGAACATCTTTAAAATTAGACAGAATTTGTTTAAGATCTTCACCTCTTTATCGGAAATGTTCCAGAAATCACTAGGGTTTTAAAATCACTTTAAAAGGTGTCTGAAAGTATGAAAAAAATGTTTGAGGCACCAAAATCACTGAAATTTTTTATTATTTACGAAGACAAATTTTGTAGTTCAGTTTTTGACACCTTTTTAAGTGAATTCAAAACACTAGTTATTTCTGAAGCACTCCGAATATAAAATTTATATTTATGAAGATGAAAATATTATGAGTTCGATCGCAAACGACCCTCTAAGGTTTCACGGTCCATTTTTTATGTAATAAAATAATAATCAATGGTTTATAACACTCCCACCGATAATTGCCACCTCATTCATAGTTTCGGTAAGATGATATATGGGATATTATAAACGAAAAACATAAGTAGCCTATATATACGGAATCGACTGTACATGCAGCCGTTACAGAAAAATCACAACAACAATAAACTGAACACACAAAAAACAGCATCCTTTGACCTGTTACTCTCACCTGCTCAAGTAAAAGGTAATAAAAAAAGAGTCCTTGCAAAGGTAACTGAAACCAGTTTCTCAAGGGTACCGAAAATATTACTCACAGAAAAATAATAGGTAGAAAATATATATTTATTTTAGAGATTTCTAACATTAATAATAAGTTAATATATATACTAATTTACTAATATTCTAACTTACTAATATATACTAATATACTAATACAATTAATTAATGCATATATATATATTGAAATTATTATTTAACAAATCCATATAAATAAATAAATCCATTAAAATATAATATTGGGATAGGCATATACATACATAGTGAATTATTGATAAAATGTTATTAAATTTTCTCCACTTAATTAATGCACATATATATATATATTAAATTTATTATCTAAAGAATCCATTTAAAATATAATATTTCAAAAAATGATTTAATTTAATTTATAATGTAATAGTTCAAAATCAACATACATATGTATCTAAAATTTTAAATCTAGCCAGCAGCAGTATTTGGCCAGCAGCACTATTAAATTCAAATATATTAAAATGTTCATAGCATGTTAACATACCAGTTCAACA